>BROE01000025.1:3228413-3326199 GCA_036571765.1 Plecoglossus altivelis
CCTCTCTCTCTCCCTCCCTGCAGCCAGAGAACCTGCTCCTGGCCAGCAAGTGTAAGAATGCAGCCGTCAAGCTGGCGGACTTTGGCCTGGCCATCGAGGTTCAGGGAGACCAGCAGGCCTGGTTTGGTACGCACCATCTTAAATGCTGTACCACCTTCATTACTATACCACCTTAAATACTGTACCACCTTCATGACTATACCACCTTAAATACTGTACCACCTTCATGACTATACCACCTTAAATACTGTACCACCTTCATTACTATACCACCTTAAATACTGTACCACCTTAATTATTGTACCACCTTGATTACTGTTCCACCTTAAATACTGTACCGCCTTCAATATTGTATCACCTTAAATATTTGAGTTTTGTGTACCACCTGGCACAATTTCACTCACTATCGTGTGTGTGCACGCGCGTGCTTGTATACGTGTGCGCGCCTATGTTTGTGTGTGCGCCTGTGTGTTTGTGTGCAGGGTTTGCTGGGACACCGGGGTACCTGTCCCCTGAGGTACTGAGGAAGGAGGCATATGGTAAACCTGTGGACATCTGGGCCTGTGGTGAGCATCTGACACACTTCAATACACAGGGCTTCACACGCCTACACACAGACACTACGCATACACACAGACACTACACCCACACACGCATACACACAGACACTACACCTACACACAGACACTACACCCACACAGTCACGCATACACACAGACACTACACCCACACACAGACACTACACCCACACACGCATACACACAGACACTACACCCACACACGCATACACACAGACACTACACCCACACACGCATACACACAGACACTACACCTACACACAGACACTACACCCACACACACACACACACATACACACACACACACACATACACACACATACACTACACTTACACACAGACACTACACCCACACACACACGCATACACACAGACACTACACACACACACATGCCTACACACAGACACTAAGCATACACAGACACTATGCATACACACAGACACTAAACCTACACACAGACACTACACCTACACACACACACACACACATACACATACACACAGACACTACACCTAAACACAGACGCTATACATACACACAGACACTACGCATATACAAAGATACTAAACATGCACACAGATCCTGCGTTTGTGTGCCATTTGTGCACTATGGTTCATATAGTATACACACGCATTCTGGATACTAGTCTGTGCTCCCTCAACCATCATCTCAAGCTCACGTGGTGCCTTGGATTGTGAGAAACAGTCCCAAAGGGCATTCATATGACAACCACTACCCAGTCAGTCAGTGGCTGACCGTGTGTGTGTGTGTGTGTTTGTGGCAGGGGTGATCCTGTACATCCTTCTGGTTGGTTATCCTCCTTTCTGGGACGAGGATCAGCATAAACTCTACCAGCAGATCAAAGCAGGGGCCTATGATGTGAGTCATACTGGAGCACACACCTTCTCTCCTCTGGTCTCTCCTCTGGTCTCTCCACTCTGGTCTCTCCTCTTTGTTCTCTCCTCTCTGGTCTCTCCTCTCTGGTCTCTTCTCTCTGGTCTCTCCTCTGGTCTCTCCTCTGGTCTCTCCTCTCTGGTCTCTTCTCTGGTCTCTCCTCTGGTCTCTCCTCTGGTCTCTCCACTCTGGCCTCTCCACTCTGTTCTCTCCTCTCTGGTTTCTCCTCTGGTCTCTCCTCTGGTCTCTCCACTCTGGTCTCTCCACTCTGTTCTCTCCTCTCTGGTCTCTCCTCTGGTCTCTCCACTCTGGTCTCTCCTTTGGTCTCTCCTCTGGTCTCTCCACTCTGGTCTCTTCTCTCTGGTCTCTCCTCTGGTCTCTCCTCTCTGGTCTCTTCTCTGGTCTCTCCTCTGGTCTCTCCTCTGGTCTCTCCACTCTGGTCTCTCCTCTCTGGTCTCTCTTTTCTCTGGTGCAGTTGTGTGATCCGTGTGTCAGTGTTTTTTTTGGGGGGGTGCAGTAAAGTGCTGGGTTCTGTGTGTCAGTTCCCCTCTCCAGAGTGGGACACTGTGACGCCTGAAGCCAAGAACCTGATCAACCAGATGCTGACCATCAACCCAGCCAAGAGGATCACCTCCCAGGAGGCTCTCAAGCACCCGTGGGTCTGCGTAAGTACAGTCACACACCCGGGCTCACACACTCACACACACACAAGTCTACACAGACACTGTTGGAAAGTGGTTCTGATCCGCTCTTTTGCTATCTCTCTCTCTGCATCTCTCTCTGTATCTCTCTGTATCTGTATCTCTGTATCTCTCTTTCTTTCTCTCTCTGTATCTTTCTCTCTCTCTCTCTTTCTGTATCTCTCTCTGTATCTCTCTCTCTCTCTGTATCTCTCTGTATCTCTCTGAATCTCTCTTTCTGTATCTCTCTCTGTATCTCTCTCTGTATCTCTATCTCTCTCTCTCTCTCTGTATCTCTCCCTCCCCCCGTCTCCTCACAGCAACGCTCCACAGTGGCGTCTATGATGCACAGACAGGAGACAGTGGAGTGTCTGAAGAAGTTCAACGCCAGGAGGAAACTCAAGGTGAGGGGCGGTGGTCATGAAGGGTGTGTTCACGGTGCGCGTGTGCCTCCTTAGGTGTTGTGTGGGAATGCTCGTGCCCAGAGCTTAGGTACACTTGTGACCTAGTTACGGCGTTGTTCGTGTCGCCGTAGTAACGTGTCAATCACCCGCTCTTTCAGGGGGCCATACTTACCACCATGCTGGTGTCAAGGAACTTCTCTGGTGAGTGACGCACGCTCGCTCGCTCACCCACTCATTCACTCGCACACTCACACACTCACACACTCACACACTCGCACACTTGCACACTCACAGCTCTGTATAGTAGGCCTCATTAGCAGTTCCTGGTTACTTTACAGGCTGACCAATATGTCTGCTTGTTCCTATAGTAGTAAGGTTGCAACACTAGAAGACTCCAGGCACTGCTGTGAAAGTCCTGTAGCATACATGTCCAGCAGACACTTCTAGAACCCAGTAAAGCTTTTCAATAGATCAACGCTATGTGACGTGTGTGTAAGAATGTGTGTGTGTGGAATTATCTATATTCAATGTATGGTGCGTGTGAGTGTGTAAGAGCGTGTGAGAGTGTGTGTGTCTGTCTGGGATATTTGTGCTCGAGTGGACATGAGTCACGTTGGTCGTAACATCAGGGTGGGAAGATCTGAGGTGAACAACCGCTCAACCCTCCCACGCCTTTCAGTCGCACACACACGCACACACGCACACACACACACACACACGCACGCGCGCACACACACACACACACACACACACACAGGTGTGTCTCCCAGCCACGTCACCTTTCCAGAAATGGCATCTATGATCAGAGATGACTCACAGCCAGGAAAGGGGGAGAGAGAGATGAAGGGATAAGAGAGAGAGAGACCAGGGGGAAGTGGAAGAAACTATGTTGAGGGGGAGGGAGAGAGGTGGAACGCAGGATGAGAAACAGGAAGAAGGGAGTAAAAGAGGTAGGCAGCAAGAGTGCACAGAGAGAGAGAGAGAGAGAGAGAGAGAGAGAGGGTGAAGAGAGGGTGAAGAAAGCAGATTGGTGATATTCCCTTAGTAGGTACATTCAACACAAGGCTGTCTGTCAGTATTGTGTCCTGCAGGGCCAAGTTCCAGTGAGTTTCAATCCCTTGGTACCGTGGAATGTGGTGTGTGTTCTACTGTGTTCTACTGTGTTCTACCGATCGGAGGAAGAGACTCACCCAGGGTGAAAGGTTATGGACTGTCTGTCATTAATCCCTCTTCCTTTTACACTAATGAATCTGGTCTGTTTCCTCCTCTCCCTCCTTCCTCCTCTCTCCTCCTCTCCTCTCCCCCCTTCCTCCTCTCTCCTCCTCTCCTCTCCCCCCTTCCTTCTGTCTCCTCCTCTCCTCTCCCTCTTTTCTCTCTCCTCCCACCTTGGTACCCATCCTACCTCCCCCACTCTCACTCTTTTCCCCTTTTTCTCTCCTTCCCTTTCCTCTCTCCTTCCCATCCTCCATTCTCCCTCATCCATCTCACCCCCTTCCTCCCTTCTTCCTCCTTCTCCCCTCCTTCCTCACCCATCTCTCCACCCCTTCCTTCCTACCCCCACCCCTACCCACCCTGTCATGCGTCATGTGACTGTGCCGGACCTATCAGTGGGTCGTCAGACCACCGCTCCGGCTTCTGTCACTGCGGCTGCGGCAGCCGTTGCCGCGGCAGCGGGCACAACTGCGGGGCTGGTGGAACAAGGTAGCCTGGCACACCCTCCCCCCTCCTCTCTCTCCTCCTCCCCCCCCTTCCCTCCATCCCTCCACCTGGAGCAGCTTGAGCTATATAAGAGCATGCCCCCCCCCCCCACCCCCAGCGCCTGACCTCATCCTCCCACCTCTCATTGGCCCAGCCCAGCTCCATCGGCAAGTCCTCATTGGCCGCCTGGCCTTTCTCTCTTTATTCCGATAGGGCTGCCGCAGTGCCCGTCACCGCTGTGCCACTAACCACTCCCCCACGCCTTGTCCGTCTCTCTTCCCCTCACAGCACAGGAGCATGCGGTCTAGTGTGACCTAGTGATGAACCTAACCCTATCCTCCCTCAGTTTCTGTCTGTCTGTCTGTCTCTCTGTCTTTCACAGCATCATCTCTCCCCCCCCTACATCTTCCCTCTCTTCCTTTCTTGTCACTTATCACCCCCCTCCTCTCTCTCTCCCTCCCTCCATTCCAGTCTCTCCCCTCTCTCTGCTCCTCTACCTGTTTTTTCTCTGTCCTAGAACGACACTGGAAAGTTCACCCCTTTAGATTGAAGGATGGAACTGCCCGCGCGCTGTCTGTGAATGCTGCATGGGGCACTGGACTGGTGCATGTGCTCTAACTGGGGGGGGGATAATGATGCATGTTTAGCTTTTTTGTGAGATGAAGCAAAGTTTAACAGGCGGTGTCTTATAGTGCAGAGGAAGCCCTTTGGAACTGATGTTGTTATAATAAGCCTCCAATGTTGCCAGTTTGACACAGGTCACTACACACTACTTTAGTTGTAGAGAATGCGTTTTACAATGAATTGTATCATACATTAGCACAAGTAGGAATCGTTTTATTATCAGCAGTACGGTGACACTGATAACGTCCAATTTTGAGGATTGGCTCCTGACAGTTTTATGGAGCAGGAATCTTCTACATTGTTCCATTGTTTATCCTTGATGAAAAAAACAAAACCTGAGAAAGATCATCCTTCCTTGAAAATGGTTTCGAGAAAACTTGACGCGACTGTTCATTTCGATTCTTTAAACTCACTCCTGCTCGGAGCCCAAAACAAGTTTCCCAGCGGCACCGTAAAAGATGCCTTTACTGACCTCATCTCACGCTGAGTCATCCGGAGTCTTCCGGAAACTTCCCTAAGTTCTCTCTCCTTGTCTTTCTTTCTCGGGCCTCCGGCAAACTTGTCAAATATTCATCGGGAGCCGTCGCTACGTATCAGCTTTGTTGCATCGCTCCTACGGGATCCGCATCGGCAAAGACCCTCTGCAAATGCTGCCATGTGTACTGCTATGCAGCCAAACTCCAACCCCAGAGACGTCGTGGAAAAGTTCTGTCATTTTCTGGGGCCGCAGAACGGTAATAAAACCCGATTCGAAAGGATGCGGATCCAGTCCGACGAGGGGAGACGATAACATGGCCGTGTTCTGCTCTCACAAGAGAGCAGTTACGGTCCTAAAACTACGATTACAAATCTTGTAACCCCCCCCCCCTCCTCCCCCAAACGATCCAAAATGATTTGATATGATTTTAGTGCTTTGTTATTTCCCTAGTCGCCGCCCATAGTCTTCCAACAATCGCATTCTCTCTGTTCTGTGGCACAAGAAATGACAGACGTGACACGTGAAATATTCCACCCGTGTGACTCACGTCCGCTTCCAGGGACTTGGAGGCTGGTGTTGCCTGCAGCCTCCAGCCCTCCCTCCCTCTCTCTCGCAGGCCTTGGTACCAGAGGGTCTTACCTGCACCAGAGTGTTTCCAGATATGTTCTGATAGGCTTTAACCAGTGTGACCCTTCTCTCTCTGTCTCTTTCTCTCTCTTCTCGCTTCATGTGTCCTTTGTAACAAGGTAAGGAGCCTTTTGCTTCCTCTCTGGATGTTCAACATCCTCGACCTTTAACCTCTCCGCGGGGAGGGGGAAGCCACCTCTGAGTTGCCCGCTACTTCCTGCCGGGAACGTTTACTTCCTGTTGACCGTCTACTAACCGTCGTCTCTCTCACAGAGCGGTCTGCAGTGCAGCAGGGTGGGAGGGAATGCTGGCTTCTGGGATTGGGTGGAAAACAGGGAGAGAAAAAGAAAACCCTGTAGGAGGATGTCTTTGTCTTTTCATCCCTCCCCCCTTCCCCCCTCCCCCTCAGCTCTCTCTCTCTTTCTTCTCCTTCCCTGTCCTGTCATCCCCCTCTATCTCCTCCTCCTCCTCCTCCTCCTCGCCCCTCCTCTCAGCTCCAACATGCTCGATCAAGGGAGAGCTGGTGAATTTGGCCGAGTTGTGACCCTGTTCCTCCTCCTCGGAAACAGTAGGGAGGCTTGTGACTCGGAGCGCCGCGCAGCACAGAGAAACATTCCTGTCATTTTGACCGTCCCTGAGTAACGGGGCCCGGTCTCAGACACGGAGCCAACTGCTGAACGAGCACATCTCTCCCTGGGCCACAGGGAGAAAGATAACTGTGTGTAGCTTTACAGAGACGATGGAGGGGGGGGGGTCGTTCTAGTTGCGGCGTTACCGTTGCCATTTCTTTCTCGCCTTTCCACGTTCTCTTTTCCCCTCCTGTCCCCTGGTCTCTCTCCCCACGTCTCCCCTCCCTTCAAGTCAGCTGTCTTAGTTGCTCGGGGAGACCTGCTTTGCTCCTGCAGCGGAATCGTCTGGCTCTCGTCTCTCCTCCCCTCTGCTGTTCTCTCCCCCGTTGTCCACACCTCGCCTCTCCCTCCTTTCTCTTCGTCTCTGCTCTCATCGTCTCCTCTCTCCTGACCTAGAACACCCCCTGGTTATCAACCCTCGTGGGACCCAGTCTCTCCCTTTCTCCACAAAGTCAGTCTCTGATGAAACGTCGAATGGAAGGGAAGCAGCTATTTAAAATTCACCGCGGTCCACGTGTGCATGTGAGCAGAGAGAGAGAGACAGAGAGAGAGAGAGAGAGAGAGAGAGAGCATAGGGAGTTGGAGAGAAGAGAGAGCAGAGAGAAGCAGAGAGAAAAGACCAGCGCACCCAACCCAGTGTTTTACATAACGCCACTTCTCCTGGCGAGGTGATTGGATGCGAGTAGACTCTGACTCACACGCCATCCCTCAGTCATCCCTCTATAGGGGGGGGGGACTATGAGGAGACTAGTAAAGAGAGGGGGGGGGGTTGGAGTTCATTAGTGGTTCTTTTTCAGTAGAATCTGCCTCAGTCCCCTTTACTGTAATCAAAGTATTTTCGGAGAGATATCAGGTTAGTATGAGGTCAACGACCCACTCAGGAGCAATGAAGGAGCAATGTGTCTGTGTTGATTCCCTTTAACGGCTGTGTGTGATAAGACTGGTCTTTGTGTGCGGATGTGTGTGATTCTATTTGTGTATGTGTGGGTGCGTGCGTGCGTGTGGGATTCTAAGTGTGTGTATGTGTGTGTGTGTGATCCTATCTGTATATGTATCGGTTCCGTACATACACGCGCACCACACAGTGTCTGTGCTGGTGAGACCGGAAGGATGCTGTGGTCTCCCCAGCTGCTAGGGATTATGGGTATTAGAGTTATCAGGCAGCTAATCCACAGGGTCAGTGAAGATGGCTACCCCTTTCTCACCTCCTCCTCCCGTCTTCCTCCCCCTCCCTCTCCTCTCCTCTCCTCTCCACCCCCCCCACACACACCTCCTCTCTTTCCTTCCTCCTTCTCTCTCTGCTCTCCCCAGTTCCTCCCCTCCCTACCCATACAACCCGTCATGCCGGCAGATGAAACGGGCAATGGTGTAGGAGAGGGAGGGCTGAATGGGTTCTACTGTCAGTTATGTGTCTAAGCAGGCAGGAGTTCCATTGGTGCAGCTCCTAACCATGTGACCAGCTCACCTGTCAACCCCTCGCACGCTCTCAGGGACTTGGTCCAGGAAACATCCCCCATTGTATTTGATTGAGATCCCCCCCCAGCTTTGAAAACTACTGGTTTGGAGCAGTCTGACCCCTTCCTGTATGACCCCTGACCTCTGACCCCCTGCTCTCTCCCCCTGTCTCCCCCAACAGCAGCCAAGAGTTTGCTGAACAAGAAGGCGGACGTCAAGGTATGTCTTTCCGTTTGCCTCCTCCTCGCTTCATCTCTCCTCCACTCCCTCCTCCTGTCCGGTTGTGCTCTCGGGTCCGTCGCTGGCCTGCCTCCTTCGCTCGCTCGCCTCCTGCCTCGCTGTGCTCTGTGCTGGCCTCGTCGCGTGTGCTGGGTCGCTGCATGGTGCCGCCGCTCTTGTTCGTTGTTTCCTCCCTGTAGTCCGGACTCGTTGGTGCTGGTGTATTGTGTGTTGCGCGCCATTGCCGGTGCCGGTGGTTCAGTTAGTGAGAGCTCGGTCTCGTCTTTCTGTGAGAGAGAGTGTCAGAGAGAGCCAGAGAGAGGGGGAGAGCGAGGATGAGCGAGGAGTTAGAGGTAATCGTGGTGTTGGGTGGTTGGTTCTTCCAATCTGATCCGAAGGTCGGTGTCCCCGCGTGGCGCGTGTGTCATATTTCTTTGCCCGTTCTTTTTCGTTTCTTTGGGGTTTGTGAGTATGTGCGTCTTGTGGAGCGCGTCCAGTGTGAGTACTCTGCGGCCATCGGGGATTGGGTCGGCTCGTTTATGCTTGATTAGAGGGATCGGGCGCGGGGTGGGCGCGGGGGAAGCTGGGCGTCCGCAGAGGTACGCCGCCGCGATTCGGTGCTGCGGGCTACGCGCGCCGCGGGTCGCGCGCGCTCAGCCGAGCGCGCGCGCGAGCTCCAGGCGCGCGACGGACGCGCGATCCCTGGATCCGCTCAGAGAGCTCCCAGCGCGCGTGCCGCGCCCAGCCAGAGACTCCGCAAAGGGGATACGAATCACTTCCACGTGTCTGGTGCCTTGTGTGTGTGTGCGTGTGTGCGCCGGGGTGGTGTGACTTGTATCTTACGCCGACTACGGGTGCTTGAGCGTCCTGGTGAGGTGATCCTCTGGCTGGGTTGATGGTCGCATCATGGTTGATCAGGTTTCTTGCGTTAGCGTCACAGTGTCCACCCTCTTGGAGAGGGAACTGCACCCACACAGAGCCCAGCACCTTTACGCTTGCACCCCCCCCCCCCCCCAACCCCGCTAGCTGCCCCGTGCGATTCATGAAGCAGGTGTCTCCCCGTACCGCTGACCTCGCGCGGCGTCGCTCCGCGATGCGCCGCTACAACTGGCGTCGGCTTGAGTCCTACTGAGGCAGTCCTCCGGCGCTCAGCGCGCTTGAGTAACGGAAGATCGTAACGGCGCTCGTCCAGAAGAGGAGAGCCGCCACGCAAACGAGCGCTGAGACATGAGAAGGTAAGCGAAGGGGCTAGACGTGAGCAGTGAGATGGCGTGCTAGAGAACCGAGAGGAGAGGAGAGGAGAGAGGGCGCGACAGAACGGGCGAGAGACATTGCGTCTGGAGTGTGATGTAGAATGCCAGTGCGAGCAGGATGCGGGACGATTGGGACCTGTATGCGCAGAGGATTGGAGAGGAAGCAACGACGGAGAAGAGTGACTGGGGGCGACGAAGGAACTCGCATGAGAGTCGAAGGCCCTAGGAACTCAGTCGACGAAAGAATGCGCAAATTACTGAGCGAGAGAGAGCAGACATCGAGAGTTAGGAGACGACCAGAGATGGCACAGGACACTCGCTCGAACCCTTTTTTGAACGATTTTTCATTTGTTTCCTGACCCCCCCCCCCCCCCTCTACCTCCCTCCTCCGCCCTCTCATCTCTCCATCTCCTGTCATCCTTCTGGTCGTTTCATTGGCTGCGTTGGCCTTTCTGGCCCGCCTCTCTCTCTGCTTCAGTAATGCAGACTGGCACCTGGCTCTTACCAGTCCAGCCTGAACACCTGCTGTAGACAGTTGGGTCTGAGTCCTGGCTCTGGCTTTACGCTCCAGTGACAACTTCCTTTTCTGAGGATGGCCACTTCCTGTTCCCATTGTTCCTATCTAATGAAAGCTGTTTCCTGTTCTTCTGCTTGCACACTTTCCTCCTATCTCTCCTTTGAAAGGGTCCATAGAAATAATCTTTCCCTGTGGGGACTTCTGTAATGCTGTCTCTTCTTCTTTGGTGTTGCCAGTGTTATACCAAACATCTCTGTCTTCTTCTTTGGTGACAGAAGGGCTATATTAGACTGCTCTTCTTCCTGCTTCCCTGTCCCCAACATTCTCAGTTCACAACAGTCACTTCATCCATTCTTCTGTTTTCATTGGTGCTCTCCTTCTCCTCCATCACTTGGAGCAGAAACGCAGGTCCAGCGCCACCGTCCAGTACATGGTGAGCATCCTGATTACAATCCTCCTCTCTTCGCCTCCTTACCTTCCTCCCTCCACCTCTCCTTCCACCTTCCACCTTCCTCCACCTGTCCCTTCTGTTCCTGCTCTTTCCCCTCCTTTACCCCCCCTCCTCCTCCCCTCCCCTCCTCCTTCCCCTCCTCTTCTCGTGTCCTCCTCTCTCACCCTCTCTCCTCCTCTCTTCCTCTCTCACCCTCTCCCTCACCCTCTCTCCTCCCATCTTCTCCGTCTCTCCTCCCTGATGCCATTGCTTCACATTGAACTAAAAGAAGATATTTCGGAGCAGTCCATCTCAGGTGTGGCTCCCGCACGGAGCATCAATGATTGGTTCCTTTCGCTGCGCGTGTGCTGCGGCAGCGCGCAGCTCCACAGCTGATTGGGCCCGGTAAATACCTGTGTTCTGAGTGGTTCTGACCGGTCAGCATTTCATCTGATCTGCTTTGGGGGGATGCAGTCTGTCCACCCCAGGCTGCTGTCGGAGGAGGGGGGGGGGGGGGGTGGGGTCATCGGTCGTCTGGACGAGCCTTCGCCGGCTCCACCGCAGTGTTGCCGTCGTAGCGGCGCCCTCCGGCGCCCCCTGGGGGACCGGAAGGGCGTTGGGCTGTCGTGCAGATACAAGTCACTCTCTCTCTCCGGTGGTTCACTTTGAGCGACTGAGCGTGTGCGTGAATGTGTGCGTGTTCACGCGGGACGCGGCGACGCGTCGCACGGGGAAACAGCGCGATGGCGTGCGCTTCTTGTCGTGTGTGTGTACGCTCTCACGTCTCTCCCGCTTTTTTCAGGCTCTCCTTCTCCGTTCCTCCGTTCCACTTCCTGCCTCGTGTCAACCGACTGCTTAATCTCGACCCTGCTTGACCCTTGACCTGTCTCTCTGACATCATGGTTAACCCTTTGACCTCTCGCCAAACCGGTTCTTGTCATGCACTAAAGACGCCGCACCATGTCATCCGAGCAGTCAGGGCTTAATGTTAAAGGTCGTGCTCTTTTGTACTGTAGGAGTGTGAAGGGTGTTAACAGGCAAGGTTCCCTCACGCTCTCACCAGATAGATATTCCCCTGAATAAGCCACAGAAGCGAGGGGTTTCAGTTTAAATATGGTCGCGCCATACAGATGGATTCGAATGGACTCCTGTCCTATTTACTGCCCATGACTGGTGTCTTTGTACATGGCATTCTAAATTGAAGTCATCGTTTTCCAATTGCGGAATCTGATTGGTGTCAGTGGATGGCGTGCACGCGGGAAGTCAAATGAGGGGTGTCACATACCTTATGATGTCAGATATTCACCCGCCCATTAATTTGACCGAACGAGTGTTCACAAGGACACACCCTCTTACCCATGTACACACCCACACACACACTCAAGCGACCTCACACTCCGTCTCACACACACAATCCCCTGTATGCAAACATCCTCTCGCTCACACAGACACACTCAAGTGAGCACCCACACCCTCCCTCGCACATTCAGACATTCGTCGACACGCTCACACTTTCACACACTTTCACGAAATGTTTACACACTTTCACACACACACACACACGCACACACACACAATGTTTGCTGTATTAACACTGTGTTGTGTCTCCCCCTTGCACAGCCCCAGGCAAACAGCACGAAAAACAGCATAGTGTCCAGCCCCAACAGCATAGTGTCCAGTCCCAAAGGAAACACCCCTTCTCCTGCACTGGTATTTACCTTCTAACCCCTCCCTTCCTCCCAGCCTGCGTCTGTGCTTTCCTCTGTTCTCCCCCCCACCCTCACCCACCCCCCCACCGCCCCCCACTTCCTCCCTCCTCCTGTGTCAGTCGTGGGTTCTGTGAGGGTTCTGTGAGGGTTCTGGGATGCTCCACTGGTTCTGTTGTGGTCCGGCGCCTCTGTCAGCGCGGCCCCGGGAGGAGCCTGCAGTGGCGGGGTGGCGTGAAGAGGAGGTCTGCTGTTCCAGGGCCTTGACACTATGTGTTCTGGCGTTTGCTCGGGTGGAGAGGATCTTGTTTGTCTGTGGGTCTGTCTGTCTGTCTGTCTGTGTCTGTCTGTGAGTGGGTGGTGTCCCCCTCTGGTGGACAGTAGCAGGAACAGCAGGGTTGCTGTTTAACATCACGACCGGCCGCTCCGAAAAGTGAGCCTGAGAGGCTGAAAAATGCCCGGCATTCGGTGTACACACCACCACTGTAGCAGATGCAGCCATATATCAGCATGTTTATATGAGACCTCCGAGTTGCCCTTTAACGGTAGGGGGGAGGGACGTGTGTGTGCGTGCGTGCCTGCGCATTGCACATCAGTGTGTGTCTGCGAGAATGAAAGATGTGCACCTCCATAATGGGATGTAACCGCACTTTGATGCGTCAAATGATAGGATCTGTGTCCTGTATGGTGTGTGTGTGTTGTGGGGGGAGGGACGTGTGTGTGCGTGCGTGCCTGCGCATTGCACATCAGTGTGTGTCTGCGAGAATGTATGTGCACACTGTACGCGCACTTTTGTGCGCATGTGGATCTGTGTCTGTAGTGTGTGTGTGTGTGGGGGGGGTCTGTGTGTGTGGATCTGTGTGTGTGTAGTGTAATTGTGTGTGTGTGAGTGAGTGGATCTGTGTATGTGTAGTGTGTGTGTGTGGGGGGGTCTGTGTTTGTGTGTGTGGATCTTTGTGTGTAGTGTGTGAGTGAGTGGATCTGTGTGTGTGGAGTGTAATTGTGTGTGTGTGGATCTGTGTGTGTGTAGTGTGTGTGTGTGGTCATGGTGTAGAAGATCCTTTTTCCTCGCTTTGAAGAGAGTGGGAGGGTGAAACCAAGCTGTTGCTATGGATCCTGGTTACTGCTCTAAGAGTTGACTCCAAACTCTTTAGTTGAGGAACATTTACCATAAACTGGTCCCATCGGTCCGGTTTTATAGACTAGTACTTCTTTTTTACTTTAAAAACCTGAAGAGCAGAATCCCAGTGAGTAGCTCTCTGTGAAGACCTTAGTAAACATATGGTAGGTAAGAAGTGATGCTCAAAAGGGTCTTTCTCCATACGACTGTCCCTAACCCCCCCCAGGTACCCCTGCATCCAACTGTCCCTAACCCCACCCGCCCCAAGTTCCCCTCCATGCATTGGTTCCAAACCCCCCATATACAGCTCCCCCCCCCCCCCCATCTCCAAAGCTGCTGGTGCTGCCTGTTGCCCGGGAAAACCGTTAACTGTTGTCATGACAACAATATCATCATCATGCGAAAGACAGCTGGCTGATGATTGGTCATGGGCAGGTGTCATTTCCTGTGTGTGTGTGTGTGTGTGTGTCGCCATTCCTGTGGTGCGCATATCTATTTGTGGATCAGGGAGTGCTGCTGTGTAACACACTACGTGATGCCTTTCCCTTGACCGTGTCAAACAGAATGGGAAAATTCAGATCGATGATTTCTGTCAAACGATTTGTGTGCACGTGAGTTTGTGTGCGTGGATGTTTTGTACTTGTACTCCGTTCCTGTTTGTGACAGTTCCCAGTCTGCTTGTCTCTCTGTGTGTGTAGTGTGTGAGAGTGAGTGCACATCGTCTCGAACTGATATATAATGACAGTCCTCAGCTTGTCATCTGGTCAGCTGTGGAGAGTCCACAGCTCTCCGCCTCTAGAATCTTCCCTCCTCTGCTCTCCTCACTTAGAACTTTCCATCCTTCTCTCGCCACCCCTCAAGAACCTTTCTGATCTGTTTCCTGGATGCATCTGTTCATCCATTCATCTTTCTCTTCCTTTCCCCCTCCTCCTCCTCTTCTCCCTCCACCCATCTCTTTTTTCCTTCCATTTTCTGCCTATCTTCATATTTCCCCTATGTCTCTCTCTCTCTACACCTGTCTTTCCATCCCTCTTCCTCCTCATCTCTCTCCATCTCTTTCTTATTGCCCTCTACCTCTCTCTCCGCCTCTTTCTCCACCTCTCTCTCCACTTGTCCACCTCTCTCTCCACCTGTCCACCTCTCTCTCCATCTCTCTCCACCTGTCCACCTCTATCTCCACCTCTCCCTCCACCTCTCTCTCCACCTTTCTCTCCACCTTTCTTTTTCTCTGTAGGAGCCTCAGACCACTGTCATCCATAATCCAGTGGATGGGACTAAGGTACACCCTCCCCCCGCTGTCATCCTGTCCTCCCTGTCATCCTCTCTGTCTCATCTGCCTCCTGTCTGTGTGCTCCCTTGGCCAGTGTAGCCTGTGTGTGCGTGTGTGCCAGGGTGTTCAAGACGATGCATGGGTCTTCCGCACCATCTGTGACTTTTGATTTGGGTTTAAAGATCTGGTCAAAGATCTGTCTCTTGTCAGGTTGTTTGGTTTGAAATGCTCTTTTATCAAGATAAGGGGAATTGTAATGCATGTATACAACACTGTGCACAACACCAGAAAGGTCTGACGTCAGTTCTGTCCCAGATGTGGTTTCACTGGAACCATCACTGGGACCATCAACATAGCTAGATGTTCCGTAGGCCCTCTGTAGCCATGTGTTTTAATAATAATGGTCTCTGTACTGGTCTGTAAACTTAATAACACTGATCGTATAGCTGTCTGTATCGGATAAGACTGTATATACTGTATTCATAATAAGTAGGGTTGTCTGTATAGGTGTCTATACTTAGTAATGCTGTTTTTAAGGGTATCTATACTTGGTGAAGCTGATTGTATCTGTTCCTGAGCTTAATAGTTTGTGTGTGGATCTGTACAGTTCAGCTAGCTCTGTATACCCTAACATAGACAAGGCTATGGACACATAGATCTGATATTCTGGAGAACAGAGTCAAAGATGTTCAAGTGCGTGCTCTCACATTACAAAGCTTGTGCGTGCAGGTGTGTGTTTGTGTGCTTACGTGTGTGGTTGTGCGAAAGCGTGTGTACGTGTGCGCGCATACGCTTCCATGCGTGTGTGTGTGTGTGCATGCTTGCGTATGTGTGCGTTCTCTGGGCTGACTGTGTTTCTCTGTCCTCCAGGAGTCCTCAGACAGCAGCAACACCACTGTGGAGGATGAGGACGTGAAAGGTGGGCACACAGACACACACACACACACAGACACACACACACACACAGACACACACACACACAGACACACACACACAGACACAGACACACACAGACACACTACTACATTCTACTGCGTTAGTCCCTGAGTCCCCGAAACCTTTTCAAAACAGTTTGGGAACTCAGTGTTTTTACTGCTCTGCTACGTGCCTACCCCCCCTCCCCCCACCCCCACCCCCACCCCTCCGTCCAAAGTAAAAGCTGTACTGTACTCTACATTCCCTGCACCCCCCCTCCCTGCTATGGAGAGGGCCTAGTGTATTGTGTTGTACCTTTCCAATCCCCCCATTGCCCCTTTAACCCCCCAGAAGCACAGCAAGGGCACCTTTGGGGTGTATTTTTAGCTGCTGACAGGAAGCAGAGCTGTGGTTGAGTGTGAGGCTCAAGGGGGTGTGGGCTGTGGACAGCAGGGAAGGGTTAGCCACTCTGGAGACTCTCTCAATAGCAGCTAGCTATAGTACCAAGGGGACTTAGCTACTCTGTAGAATCTCTTTGCACAACAACTAGCTATAGCATCAGGGGAGTTAGCTTGTCTGTAGACTGTCTCTGTAGAGCAGCAAGCTATAGCATCAGGGGAGTTAGCTTGTCTGTAGACTGTCTCTGTAGAGCAGCAAGCCATAGCAGCAGGGGAGTTAGCTAGTCTGTAGACTGTCTCTGTAGAGCAGCAAGCTACAGCAGCAGGCGAGTTAGCTAGTCTGTACACTCATCTCTGTAGAGCAGCTAGCAATTATCCCATGAAGCTCATTCACTTTGACGCTGCTTTGTAAACTACAAGGTCCAGGTGAGAATGATGGGAAGTTTGTAATTTTTCATGTTTCGGGTATGGAAGTTCCTTGGTTATGGATTGGCTAGGGGCTTTGTGTATGTATCTGGGGCTTTTGTGTGTGTGTTTGTGAGACAGCTGTAGATGCAGCTTCTGTGCTGTGTTGAGCTTTCGTGGAGCATTTGATGGTTATATTTATCTGTGACAAAGAGTTGTTGTGGCAGGGCTGGTTATGTGACAGGGCTTGGGTGTGGGTGCCAAGGCTTGAACGTGGTTTAGGCTGCATTCCACAGGACAGCATGAGGGGAGATGACCCTGGCCCTATACCACGGCAGAGAGCCAGACCTCTCCTTATGTTTAGTATCAACACTATCACCATCATCACCATCACCATCATCATCACTGTCCTTCTCATTATTTTCATCATCATCCTCTTCTCCATGGTCCTTGTTCTCCGTAGGGTTCTGACTGTCTGTCCATTCCTGTCGCGGGGAGACCTTTCTAGAATGCTCATTAGCATGCTCATCCAATCAGAGCCAAGTCTGCCTTCTCTGAACTCTCCTGCCTTCAATGTTTTCTATCCTATCTTCTGCCGGGTCCATCCTCATCCTCTTCCTCTTCTTCCCTCCATCCGTCCATCCTGTACCCACTCGTGGTGGCTGTTTGTATGTGTGTGTGTGTGTGATCAGGGAAGAGTTTAGACAGCGGTTCAGTTAAGACCCAGTCCAGCAGCAGCTCTCAACCAGACACGCTGCAGGGCCCCTCCCCTGCTGTCTACTGTAAGTCTGCATGTCCCCCAGCGCTGTGTGACACACACACACACACTCATGCAAGCATACACACTCCTTTCTCTCCTTTCATCCTGCTCTCTTCTGATCTGCCCACGTTGTTACGGTTACATCTGCTCACTAGCTCTCCCCTGTGGACGAATGAAGAACAGCAGTCACAGAATGGCCCAAGTCAATATGACTAAACTAGCTATGGCCTTGACCACCTAGTTCCCTCACTGTGAGGCTATGGTTCATCTGTAGAGCTACAGGACAGGTTTATGAATGAAGATGAGAGGATGTGCATTATTTGTACGTCGCTTTACATAAAATAATACAAATGCACCTTGACAATCATTTATAGTGGTTAAGGTTAGTGACAACCAGTAACCAGTAGTCGTTGTGAATATGTGGGTAGATTATGCCACATTATACCGTATTGTATGTGTACAGTATAATGATGTGCATTTTCCTGGTTATACTCTGTATAATAATATCCTAAATCACATATGTGGTGTGCCCCCTGCCCCCCCCCCCCTGCTCTGGAGGGGTGGAGGGGGTGTCAGGTTCAGGCTGATGTTCTTGGGCAGGAACCAGGGTTGTTGGGCTGGACCACTCGCCACCACACCTAGCGGGTCTCCTCGACCCAACCCAAGCTGGTCTGATCTGTACTTCTGCTCACACTCCTCTTATCCTCCCCCCTCTTTCCATCTCTCTCCCTCACCTGTCTCCTCCCTTCTCCATGTGAACCCCCCCCCCCCCCCCCCCCCCCCCCCCCCAGCCACCAAGTTCTCTGACCTGCTGGGTTGTGTGCGCCGGGGGTCTGGGCCTGTGTCAGACGGGGAGGGTGGAGCCAGTACCCCCCCTCCTGCAGCACTGTCCGCCCCCTCCCCCCCACACACCCCTGCCATCCCCATGCAGAGTAAGTAGCCCCGCCCGTGCCCCTCCCCCTCCCCCTCCACTCTGACATTCTGCAATCCTTACTTCCGTCATCTGCATGTCTGCTCCCCTTTCAGTGAGTTCTTTTTTTTCTCTCTCTCACCCTCTTCTCCCTCTCTGAAATCTGCACCATGCCCTTCTACTTTCTTTCATCCCTCCATCTCTCCGCCCCCACCCTCTCCATCTCTCCACTCCTCCACCTCTCCATCTCTCTTTCCCCCGCCACCCCTCCATCTCTCCATCCTTCTGGTGGGCCAGTGTCTCGTCTCACAGACCTGGTGAGCAGCGTGCGTCGGGCGCCCCCTCCCCCAGCCCCAGAGACAGAGGCCGCCCCCGTGGTCTCCAGGCCTACCCCCCCGCTAACACAACCCACCTCTCCCCCACCCCCCCTATCCCCCCCTCCCTCTCGGACCCCCCCTAGTTCCTCCCTCTCCTCACAGAGTGAGTACGAGCGGCATGATCCTATGTCTGGCCCTTCCCCTAACCCCTGTGTGCTAACCTAGTCAGGGGAGATTGGCAGAGCAGGACTGTGTGCCAGTGTGTGTGTGTGTGTGTGTGTGTGTGTGTGTATGTGTGTGTCAAAGACTTCCTGGTCTCTGCTGGGTGAATGGAGCAAACACAACGTTATAGATGGATAGATTGGAGTTAGATGGTGTTGAGTAGAATACAAGTTTTAGATCGCTTTTAATTGTGTTGTTAGTGGTTTTCTCTAACTCCTGTGCGTGTTGTGTTTGTGTGTGTGTGCGCCATGAGGGTGTGCGTAACATGACTGAACTGCCGAGTATGCTGTGCACTTTTGCTGCGCAACAAGCACGTGATGGTGTGTGTTACCGTGCGCACAGGATGCACCCGTCTGTGTGGGGAAATGTTCTTAACTATGGCCTAACACTCACCTGGTTAAATGACACTCAACACACAAACGCACACACGCGCACGCATGCACTCTCACGCACGCACTCACACATGCAACTTCTACATATGCACTCACACACAAACGCACCCCCTGGTTAAACGACCACTCAACACCAAACACCACACCTGGTTAAACGACACTCAACACAAACACACACCTGGTTAAACGACACACAAACACACACCTGGTTAAACGACAATCAACACACAAACACACACCTGGTTAAAGGACACTCAACACACAAACACACACCTGGTTAAACGACACTCAACACAAACACACACCTGGTTAAAGGACACTCAACACAAACACACACCTGGTTAAACGACAGTCACCACTAACACACACCTGGTTAAAGGACACTCAACACACAAACACACACCTGGTTAAACGACACTCACACACTACACACACCCTGGTTAACAACACTCAACACACAACACACCACCTTGGTTAAACGACACTTCAACACAAAACCCACCTGGTTCACGACCTCAACACAAACACTCACCTGGTTAAACGACACTCAACACAAACACACACCTGGTTAAACGACACTCAACACACAAACACACACCTGGTTAAACGACACTCAACACAAACACACACCTGGTTAAACGACACTCAACACAAACACTCACCTGGTTAAACGACGCTCAACACACAAACACACACACGCAGTACACACATACATGCTGTACAAACACACAAACACACACCTGGTTAAAGTGATTCCCTGCGCTCCTTTCCCAGCACGTAAACAGGAAATCATCAAGATCACAGAGCAGCTGATCGAGGCCATCAACAACGGAGACTTTGAAGCTTACGCGTGAGCTCAGAAGCTTCTTCCTCTTACATGTCTGCTAGTGTGTGTGTGTGTGTGTGTGTGTCCGTGTGTGTGTGTGTCCGTGTGTGTGTGTGTGTGTCCGTGTGTGTGTGTGTCTGGGTGTGGTGTGTGTGGTGTGTGTCTGTGTGTGTGTGTGTGTCCGGTGTGTGTGGTGTCGGTCCGTGTGTGTGTGTGTGTCTGGGTGTGGTGTGTCTGTGTGTGTGTGTGTCCGTCGTGTGTGTGTGTCCGTGGTGTGTGTGTTCGTGTGTGTGTTAGTGTGTCCTGTGTGTGTGTGTCCGTCCGTGTGTGTGTGTGTGTCCGTGTGTGTGTGTGTGTCTGGGTGTGTCTGTCTGTGTGTGTGTGTGTGTCTGTGTGTGTGTGTGTCGTGTGTGTGTGTGTCCGTGTGTGTGTGTGTTGTCCGGTGTGTGTTGTGTCTGGGTGTGTGTGTCTTGTGTGTGTGTGGTGTCCGTGTGTGTCCGTGGGTGTGTGTCTGGGTATGTCTGTCTGTGTAATGTGTGTGTCTGTGTGTGTGTGTGTCGTATGTGTGCATGTGTCCGGTGTGTGTGTGTGTGTCGTGGTGTGTGTGTGTCTGGGTGTGTGTGTGTGTGGTGTGTCTGGGTGTGTGTGTGTGTGGTCCGTGTGTGTTTGTGTGTGGGTGTGTGTGTCCGTGTGTGTGTGTGTGGTCTGGGTGTGTGTGGTCTGTGTGTGTGTGTGTTCCGTGTGTGTGTGTGTCCGTGTGTGTGTGTGTGGTTAAAACTACTGAGGTTTGAGAGGGTGTGTGTGTTTGTGTGTCTTGTGTGTGTGTGTGTGTCCGTGTGTGTCCGTGTGGTGTGTCTGGGTGTGTTGTCTGTGTAACTGTGTGTGTTTGTGTGGTGTGTGTGTGTCCGTGCGTGTGTGTGTGTGTGTGTCCTTGTGTGTGTGTGTGTCTGGGCGTGTCTGTCTGTGTAACTGTGTGTGTCTGTGTGTGTGTGTGTTCTCTATTTAGATCACTGTATACAGCATACACATCATCATACTTGTTCACGGTGTGTTTGCATTGCACTTTAGTGATTAGATTCATTGTGTACGTGTGGGCTTGTGTGTTCCTCCCTCTGCAGGAAGATCTGTGATCCCGGTCTGACTTCGTTTGAGCCAGAGGCTCTGGGAAACCTAGTAGAGGGCATGGACTTCCATCGCTTCTACTTTGAGAACTGTAAGAGTCCGCTGAATGAAGCAGAGAGGATGAGAGCTGATCATGACCAGCAGCATCATAACACCATCTTTCTCCTTCTCTCCCTACCTGTCTCTCTCCTCCTCTTCCCTCTCCCCCCCTCCCTCCCATCTCAGTCCTGGCTAAGAACAGTAAGCCCATCCACACCACCATCCTCAACCCCCACGTCCACCTGATCGGCGAGGACGCCGCCTGCATCGCCTACATCCGCCTCACCCAGTGCGTGGACGCCCAGGGCCGGCCGCGCTCCAGCCAGTCCGAGGAGACGCGCGTCTGGCACCGCCGGGAGAGCAAGTGGCAGAACGTCCACTTCCACTGCTCTGGAGCTCCCGCTGCCCCTCTGCAGTGAGGTGGGTGGAGGATGGGGGTGGAGGGTGGAGGTGGGGGAGAGAGGATGGAGGAGAGAGAGAGAGAGCAAAGAGGAATAGATAGTATGGTGGTTGTGGCGGGGGGGTCACATTCATTCAATTAGTCAGGCTGTCATGTAGCTGAACCATTTGTGAGGGTCTCCTTTCTTGTGTCTTCCAGGGGGAGCGTGGTGGAGGCCTCACCTGGTCAGAGTACTGTGCTGGAGAGAGAAGGAGGAAGAGAGAGAGAGAGACGAGGAGAAAGATGGAGAGATGAAGGAGAGGATTAGAAAGCTAGTCTGGGGTTGTTGTGGTTTGGCGCCCCCACACACACCCTCCCAGGCTTCCCTCCTAGCACACACACACACACGCACGCACACACACACGCACACACACACACACGTCTCTTCTTCTACAGCTATCGCGCCGTGTCTATCGCCTGCACCCTAAACCCCAAATCCACGACAACGCCCCCCTCTCCTCTTCTTCCCTCTCCCAGAACATGACCCAGTATTCTGCTGTGCTGTAAGGGTTTTTTAAGGAGGGGGGGGGGGGGTGTCCAGGTTCCAGCGTGCCCCTGGTCCTTCCACACTCCCCTCTCTCACCCCCCCCTCATTGTCTTCTGAATCCAAACCTGTGTCGTGTTAATACCGCACAGGACATACAGTCTGTAAAGTTTTAGGTGAAAGCAATTATTATTATCATTATTATTATTAAGGAATATTATTATTATTGTTCACGCAAGTCTCTCTATTATTCATCTTATTATTATTTGCAACTGTTTATGTAATTTGTATCATTCTGAATCCTTGATGGTTTCTAGAGTTGAAGAACATTGTTTCTGGGTTTTTTTCTCTTTTTAAGGATGCATGATTTTTTCCCGTATTCACAGTGTTTTTTATTGTGGCTATTAAGTGAAACAATATATATGCTATTGGCAGTTTTTTATTAGCTTCTTGTATACTATAGTATGCCGCAGCTCACGTTTAAGTAAAAACTATTCAATAGGGAAGGGATGTCTGTTTGACTAGGTGTCTGTGAATGTGTGAGTGAGTAAGACTGTGTGTGTGTGTGTGTGTGTGTGTGTGTGTGTGTGTGTGTGAGGTTGTAAACAAAAAACGATGACCTGTTTGTCCAGGGATATTGAGGAGGTAGACTAAGGTTTCCTGTTAGAGAATGGAAATAGGCTAGAGAACTTGGTTTGGTGTCTTCCACTGTCAAATCCTTATTTAACTGTTTGCAACAAAGATTATGAACATGAACAGTATACTGGCTGTATTTATCTTTCAGTGATTTTCATCTTGGTTTATTTATTTTGTATTTTGCCTTTTTTTGTGTTGACTCAAACCCCATCTGAGGACAGAAAGACCCTCTTGCTCTGGTGTTAAGATGGTGTTTATACCTGTACTCTGCTCTCTAGCACCCCTAGTGGTCGGAGGATGTGCAGAGTCATACTTGTAGTAGAGTAGAGTAGTAGAGTTTGTCTGGAGAGATGAGGGCTATTCTAAGGTGGATTTTGTGAGCTCACGGCACATCCTTGTGTGCGTGTTAACTTTATAACTCGCTTTTGTCTCAGTGTTCTGGTCGCTGTTGCTCATTTTCGAGCAATGATATGCGCCTTAGGTCTGACATTTTGAAAGCGGTGTATGTGTGTGAGTGTGAAGGGAACCCCCATGGCTCCTGTGGTGGACGGGGGAGAGAGGGAAGTTAGGGGAGAAGGTTTGGTTTCAGGGGACACAGAGTCCTCTGTCTTTACCCCGGCGCTGACTCCTCCTGTAGTCCTGATCTTTCCTTTTCACACGTTTCCTATCTTCCTTTTTGACTTGTGTTATAATGGAGTGGTGTCTTGTTTTCTCATCATGTCTGTGCCTGAGACAGGAAGGATGGACAGATGTTTTAGACCTGCTTGCAGCCTTTTAGTCATTGGCTGCCTTCAGGGATGGTCTTGTCTCAATTGGCTGATGATACGATTCTGCGAGAGGCTACTGAGGTGAACTACTCTCATTGGGCAGGCAGAAGGTCAGCTGATTTGGTTAGTGCTCAGGTTCATATTTATTGTGATTATTTATTTTTTGGATCAGACATTTGATTGTGCTTTTCTTAAGTTTCTCTGCAACGCACCGCTCCTGCACGTGTGCAAACACTGTCCGTTTAAGATGAAAAGGACCTATCAGGAGCTCTCCTGCTAAACTCAAACTAGCAACCTGATGTTTGTGTTCTAGTCTGTGGACTAGATGTGCATCGTAGTTTCCCTCAGACTGTGTCCATGTGTGCTTCTGTCACAATACCCCTCTGTCCCGTATGAGGGTCCATCTTGGATAAGCTCTCCTCACACCGAGAACACTCCTCTTTGTCTTTCTCATTGGCTGGCCTGGTCACCTCCTGACCCCGGATGGAGGTCAGAGGTCAGACGCTGAGGAGTCACAGTTCTGACCAGACGTGAACGTTCCTCCACTAGAAGGAGCATGTATAAGTATGCTGTTCTTTCTGTTCCTTCAAGGTGTGCTCACTAAGCCACTGAAAGCATTAGCAGAAGACACACACGTTTAACAAGAGGGAGGGTTTACTCACGAAAGACGACCCGCTATTTAGCTGGCATTTTCTTTGCATGACAGTTGATGGGATAGTAGTATTTGGTGTTTGTTTGTTGCGTTTTTTTTGTTGTTGTTTTTTTTTTTTTCCTTTTCTACGGAATGCTGATGCACTAAACATTAATCTATTTTCTCTGCTTTTTAAAGTGCATACAACTATTGCGGTCTCCAGATGATTTGATGAAAATGATTGTTATACAGATCGCTATGGTGACAAGACGGAAGATGATGACGATATTTATGTAATGATGATTCAATAGCATGCTCTTCTATCTGGGCACGGTGATGTCTAAGCACACTGGTTTGATTTTATGTTTGAAAAGTTCAGGAGCGTCTCTGACACCTTAGCCCGAGCCCAGCATAGACCTGCTGACAGCACTGTATCTGGGTTGAAACTACTCACTGAAGAGTCAAGGTCTGCACGATTTTGGTAGCTTAACTGCCATAGCGTGATCCCTCGCCTCCCCCACAGCAGTGGTCATCAATGGAGTGAGTCAGCAGGATGGAATGTGTATTCTGAGCTCCTGTATCCCCCCCCCCGTAGGGAGCCCCATACCTGACAAATCTGAGGTGACCACCTGCCAGGGATTTGGTCTGCTCCTCCTCCCTCGGTTGCAAACCTCCTTCCATCTTCTCTCAGCAGTCGGCTCTTCACACTTCCTCCTGGGCTCTTCCTCCTCACTTTGGGTTTCTTCTGTATAATAATCTTGATCCTGGAGTTCTCGGATTCTCCAGGTTATGGCTCTGTTCTCTCCAATGTGCTACATGTGTCTCTAACTTAAGGAAATGTGTCAAGGTGTTATCAATAAAATGAGAATTTAAGTAACAAACATTCAACATTGATTTTCTTGTGATTTCATAAGGTAGGATATTTTCAAGAAGGCTTATGTTAGTAACTAGCCATTCTCCAGTTGTCAACATGTTCTCAGTACTTTGAAAGACTTTTTACAATTTAAGATTGTGAGATGAGAGGCAGGGAAAGGATGTCAGTCACAGCACCAGAGAGGATGTAGAACACAGACAGGATATGACATCATGTCAGTAAATCTTTGTCCCCTGGTGCTGTTCAGGAAAAGCATTTAAATGTGTGTAACTATGGTTATATGTTTTACAGGATTAAATATCAGAAAACACTTCCCAAATATTGTAAAGAACTTTAATTTATTTTCAGAGATTTTTCTAATTACAGTGAATCAACATCTTAACAATAGTGACACGGAACAACAGTGTACACATGTTCAGTTAGTTCAAGTAAAATATGCTTAAATGTGCAGTTGGGTAGAATGATTTGTAAAGATGCAGTAGAGAACATCGTTATATAACATGTTAACGTTCAGTGTACCATTCATTTAGTAAATGTCAAACTACATAAAATCAGCTGGAATCAAGTATAATAACATGTAGAATATATGAGATATGTAATCCTCACCCCTCATAATGAAAAAGATAATAGTATACTAATTTCAATCTGTACAGAGATACCTGCTTCCAAAGAACTGAACAGTGATCAAATCCCCTCCCTCATACATATCTGGTTATTGGACATCTCGCTCAAATGTGGATCGATCACCAGGTCATCAACCATCAGGTTCCACAGTGACCAGTGTCAATATGAAAGTACACTTTAACTTCCTTCATGAGTGACCAACAGGGGCAGAGGATCTTCCTCCTGCATGTTCTACCACCGCCATCATCATCATCATCATCATTAACAATAACAACCACCAGGTACAATCAGGTACAACACACACGTCACTGGGATGACATCACAGACACAGACACCTCTGATTGGCAGATCTTTACATCAGGGTGTTTGGCATCACCATCTCTTCCAATATGAAAGTATGGGTAGAGTTTCTCAGTGAAGGAGTCTTTATAAGTGTGGATGTGAGTCATGTCTTCAGGGTCGTAGAAGGACACCTCCCCCCGTTCCAAGTCCAGCTGAACTCTGATCCTCTGTGGTCTCCTCTTCAGAGGAAGACTCTTACCCAGACAATCCGTGTACTTACCACTCTTCAGAAACAGACACCAGATTCCATACTTTGGGGTTGCTCTACGCTCCCCCTTCCTGTCTACTGACTCTCTGGCCACACCTATACTCCAGTCAGGACGGTCCCCCACCTCCACCTCCCAGCTGTGCTTCCCTGAGCTGAACCCCTCAGAACCCAGAACAGTGGTGTACTTGGTGTTCCTCTCTGGGTTGTCAGGGAGCTGCTGCTTTGAGCGTGTGCGTCTAACACTGGTCAGATCATCAGACAGAGAGAGGTTGACTGATGCAGTGTTTGGGTCCAGAATGACAGGAGTGAAGCAGACCACCCCCTTCATCTTCTCCCACACTCTGAAGGGCAGGTTGCCCAGGTGTTTGGCCACGTCTATCAGCGCTCCTGAGACCAGCTGTGGATCCGGCAGTGTGACCTGGGCTCTGGAACAAATGTTCATGATCAGTGTCGATGAGGGTACACAGTAAAAGTTCAACATAGTTAAAAAATACAAATGATAAATTCACGTACTTCTTCCGTGTGATGCTGAAGTGCTGGAACAAAACAAAAGATCATTGACAAGCATTGTCATCAAAACCATGTTGTCATATTAGCATGAAGTGTCATCTGAAACATCCTTACCTGCAGGAATGACACATCATCTGCATTTAGCTCTTGCTTTATGGCTTTAATTGTGTCTGAAAGTGAGACTATCTCTCTATTCATTCCCTCAATCTTGTCTTTCATGGTCTCGCTCTTCTCTTTGTGCTCTCTGGTCAGAGCTGCAATCCTGGCCTGTTCTTCCTCATGTAGAAACTGGTGAAGCTTGTTGAACTCCTCCTTTATCTGCTTCTCTGTGTTTACTGTCTGGGTCTGTTAGAGCCACAGAAGACCTCATATTAGCATTTTATGATCCCTTTTAAACAACTAAACAGATTTTTAATGTTTGATTCAATGCCTTTTGGCCACAGCATTAGCTACAACATACCCCAATGTGTTGTGCAATCTCTTCACATGTTAGTTTAACTTTATTACAGTCCTCCAGTTGCTTCTCTAAGGGCTTCAGGGCAGCCTGAATTGTTTCCTGAAAATGACACATAACATACATTTACAATCTTCATCTAATAATGAATCAGAAAATAAAGACTGTAAGTTATTGGACAGTGGCAACAGAAATGGTCAACAGTTTACACCATTAAAGGCAACTTTAACCACTTCAAGAGTGTCCTTGTATTAGATCTCAAAGCACCGTGTTTATCTGACAGTTTTCTTCCTCTCACCTTGTGATCCTGGGCAGCTTCATCCACTGGGACCCAGGTGTGAGATTTGTGTTTCCTGGAGGTCTGACACACTACGCAGATGAGTTCTTTATCCTCCTGACAGAACAGCTGGAGCTTCTCTCTATGCAGACTGCAAAGCACCTCAGACTCTCTGCCACCACAAGTCAAGGGTTTCACCTCTGAGTCTTTGCGACGCACCACCTCCACCCGCTCCTCTCCTGTCCTCTCCTCTGACGATCCTGCTTTCTGGCTACCAGCAAATGAGTCAGCTAAATCCTTCAATAAAAAATTGACACCTAGAATCTCTTTCGATGATTTTCTCTTA
Source organism: Plecoglossus altivelis (assembly GCA_036571765.1). Classification (NCBI taxonomy): domain Eukaryota; kingdom Metazoa; phylum Chordata; class Actinopteri; order Osmeriformes; family Plecoglossidae; genus Plecoglossus; species Plecoglossus altivelis. Next base: position 3,255,895 of record BROE01000025.1, read on the forward strand.
CAAACAGGACAGTTCTTGTTTTTCGCCTGATCCCAGAACTTAGTCAGACAGCTGAAGCAGAAGCTGTGGTGGCAGCCCAGAGACACAGGATCTCTGAAAGTCTCTGAGCAGACGTGACAAGTCAGGTAACGCTCAAATTTCTCAGCCATGGTTTCTGAAAAAATGCTCCCGCTAATATAGACTAATATCGAGACTGAGTCTTACTTATATTGTAGTTTTGACCAAAACAATAGTGTCCTCTTTACCTTTTTAAAAGTTTACAGCATATCATTCCTAGGTCTGTTCAACACCCTGAAATGGCGTCTTACTTCATATATGCAATTTCATTAATATCCTTTCAGTTTCAGTTTAATAAGGTCATAGTTCCAACCCTGTTGCTTACCTGCAACTCCTTCTCACTCCTCTAGATGGTGCTGTAGGACTGCAGGATATCTGAAGGAACTATTAAGTAATTGTAAGGTGGGGGGGTGCATGGTGGCAGTGTGATTAGAGCCCTTGCTTCCCAGGAAGGAGATCCTGGGTTCAATTCTTGGGCCAAATCCAACATCACGTGATTTCTCTGGGTGGAGTCTGCATGTCCTTCCCATGTTACCATGGGTTCTCCCCAGGCACCCCAGCTTCCTCCCACCATCCAAAGACATGCATGTGATAGGTTAATTGGTATATTGAGAAATTGCCCCTAGAGAGTGGATGTGTGAGTGGATGTGTGAGTGGATGTGTGAGTGGATGTGTGAGTGGATGTGTGAGTGGATCTCTGTGTCTCTGTGTCTCTGTGTCTCTGTGTCTCTGTGTCTCTGTGTCTCTGTGTCTCTGTGTTAGCCCTGCAACTTTCTGGCCCCAGTCCAGGGTGCACCCCACCCATGGCCCAAAAGCCACTGGGCTCCAGTCACCCATGACCCCCAAATGGGAACTAGCAGCTCTGCAATCCCTCCTGGGGAATAGCAGTAGACAATGGATGGATGGATGTAAGGTGGGGAAAGAATGCAACAGTGATACTGGTAAATCAACACATTATATATCTTCACTTAAGCAATCAATATCTCGCAAATTTGTGAATAAGCCATCTGGTAGAGTAACCTATTTACATTTGTGTTTACTGTAACAATTAAAGTAGAATCGTTGTTTTAACATCACGTTATAATGCACATCGGTAAAATAAAGGACATTCCTAAGAAGTTGATTTAATCTGTATTTATTCTGTCGAGTTTAGTTCTAATAGGGAACTTGTCATTTGTTTCAGTGCTGAAAACACTTAAACAAGTGACTATGTTAAAGTGATGAAATTGATATTTCACTGGCCCTCAGTATTGTTTAAGATGATGGTTTCCAACATAGAAGTATTACTGGTGTCGTTCCTTATTTATATATATACTCTGGCATCCATAGTTCTATTTCATTCATGAATTGTCATAATTAAAAGGGGTCACATTCAAAAGTGACTAAACCAGTACAAATAACCATTTATTTTCCTCAGAAAAATATCAGAAGGGTTTACTGGAATTCTAATCCTAAATAGGTTCATTCCAAACCCAAAAACGGTTCATTTCAAGTCTCCTTAATTAACCCTCCACACCCCCTCTCCTCCAACCCCAGAACAGAATGCACCTGAGTTGCACTCAATTATTATAGCAATGCTAGATTGTCATCTTACCTGTAATATGTGAACGCTATAGGTCAGCAATCAACCAGCTTTACAATTGGCTTTTAATCGATCCACAAACATAGGTCAGCTAAACAGATCATGTGCTTGTAATTCATCTTTGTCAGCTGCATAGGACGATTCATCAGTCTGGTGACCCCCCTGCCTGCTAGCGTCCAGTCTCCACCTATTCACAGGTGTGAGTCAGCACCATCCAGCTCAGTGAGATCTGGGGATCTGCAGACAATTTGGCGTTGAAGTAGTCCACTCATCCGGCATCATCCGCCCATGGGCCGACCCCCAAACCAGATGTGTCCGTGCGTGTCCCTTTTAAGAGAACACTCCAGTACTAACCAGAGTGCAGGATGGTGATTCCAGTCACTGTCTAAGCAAATCCAAGGCAGCGTTGATCCTTCCCAAAAAATAACCTATCAGTGTGTAAGACGTCAGAGAACTTCCTCGAATTGCAGCCAATCGGACTCCAGGGTGATCGACACTAATACTGTCAGCCTCTCCCTCTTAACTAACCGGAGAGCCCAGCGGGTTTGTTTACCTCAGATGTCTGTGTGTTCAAGCATAGACAATTCTGAGGCTAAAGTGTTTGAATGTGCAGGTATGTGCTAATGGTACAATGGGTAAAGTTCAGACAATTCTAGAAAATCAATGTTTACATGAACGTCTGGATCCTGTTGTTTGTAGCGACCTTCGCTGTAAGCGTCCGATCGGTGACACTGTCCTTTACTATCACCTGAAAAACACCTTGGCTAAATACGAAAGGTGAAACGGTGTCTTTTTTTACATGTTGTCCATGCAACGCGAAACGTCGTCATTCGTTTTCCCATTTGTTGAATTCATGACTGTAAAGCAACGTTACACAATGACTGTCCCCACCTTGTGTACTGAAAGGGATCTGATAGCGACTGATTCTACTGTGGGGATGAGACGCCTGGGCAGTGTTGCCTTTCAACGTGGGCCGAACCATGGTTCCTCTGTGGGGGGCCCAGAGGGAGGTCAGGTGGGGGTGGGGGGGGGGAGGGTGAGGAGGTAGACATGGACCCGTTCCGCACTAGTCCAGGATGGAGAGTATTGAGAGCCATTGTAGGTCTGCTAAGTGGCTTGTCTGTTCTGTAATGGAGTGCTGCCCGTCTACTTGTCTTACTGCTTTAGACGCTTTTGTCAAACCATCTTTTCTTCAGGTTCAGCTCGGCTGTAGATGAGCTGCTAGATTTGACGAAATATGCCCATAACCTTTTTTATACCTGCTCTCCTATGATAACAGGCCAATCTGATCCTAATAACGTCAAACTAACATAAGGAACGTTGTCAAGATGTTATCAATAAAATGAGAATGGAAACATATATTTTCTTTTTTGGATTTCTTAAGGTGGGACATGTCCAAATAGTGTTAAGTCAGTTACTGGCCAATCTCCAGTTTCCAACATATCTCTGTACTGATGTTCAAAGACTTGTTCATTTAACATTCACAGCATCATGTTGTAGATGAAATGCAGGGAAAGACTATCGGTGACAGAACTCTTCCAGAAAGGATGCAGACAGGATGAAACATCACATGAACACACCTTTCTTCATTCATTCTAAAGTTAAAAAACAAAACAAAAACTTATCATGAGTTATCATGGATATGTTGTACTATATTAAATATCGAAAACACTTCCCAAATATCATATGGGATTTTCGTTTATTCTGATAGATTTGTCTAATTACAGTGAATCTGCATAATGTTTTCAATAGGGACATGGAACAATAACAAACATTTTCATCATGTCAAAATGACTTGGTATTGGTGGGTTAAATGATTTATAAGGATGCAGTACGTAAACATGATAATATATCATTTTCACATTGTGTATCATTCATTTTGCCACTATCAAACAACATAAAATCCACTAAAATGAATTATGACAACACATAAACTGTGTAATACTAACCTCTCTGTAAGAAGGTAGATCACATAATGATATAAATGATTTAAACATACAATTTCTGGGGTACTGCCAGACAACACCTCCAAATAATGGAACAGTGAAAGTAAGATCTCCTCCCTCATACATATCTGGTTATTGTACATCTCGCTCAAATGTGGATCGATCACCAGGTCATCAACCATCAGGTTCCACAGTGACCAGTGTCAATATAAAAGTACACTTTAACATCCTTCATAGGTGACCAACAGAACAGAGGATCTTCCTCCTGTATGTTCTACCACCACCATCATCATCATCATCGCTATAACCACAATCATCATCGTTAACAACAATAACAACCACCATGTACAATCAGGTACAACACACACCTCACTGGGATGACATCACAGACACAGACACCTTTGATTGGCAGATCTTTACATCAGGGAGTTTGACATCACCATCACTTCCAATATTGAAGCATGGGTAGAGTTTCTCAGTGAAGGAGTCTTTATAAGTGTGGATGTGAGTCATGTCTTCAGGGTCGTAGAAGGACACCTCCCCCCAGTCCAAGTCCAGCTGAACTCTGATCCTCTGTGGTCTCCTCTTCAGAGGAAGAGTCTTACCCAGACAATCCTTGTACTTACCACTCACCAGTAACAGACACCAGATTCCAGACCGTGGGGTTACCCTACGCTCCCTCTTCCTGTCTAATGACTCTCTGGCCACACCTATACTCCAGAAAGGATGGTCCCCCACCTCCACCTCCCAGCTGTGCTTCCCTGAGCTGAATCCCTCAGAACCCAGAACTGTGGCGTACTTGGTGTTCCTCTCTGGGTTGTCAGGGAGCTGTTCCTCTGAGTCTGTGTCTCTAACACTGGTCAGATCATCAGACAGAGAGAGCCAAGGTGGTGCAGTGTTTGGGTCCAGAATGACAGGAGTGAAGCAGACCACCCCCTTCATCTTCTCCCACACTCTGAAGGGAAGGTTGCCCAGGTGTTTGGCCACGTCTATCAGCGCTCCTGAGACCGGCTGTGGATCCGGCAGTGTGACCTGGGCTCTGGAACAAATGTTCATGATCAGTGTCGATGAGGGTATACATTCAAAGTTACACATAGTAAAAAAATATATAAATTATAAATTCACGTACTTCTTCTGTGTGATACTGAAGTGCTGGAACAAAACAAAAGATCATTGACAAGCATTGTCATCAAAACCATGTTGTCATATTAGCATGCAGTGATCATCTGGAAACATGTCCTTACCTGCAGGAATGACACATCATCTGCATTTAGCTCTTGCTTTATGGCTTTAATTGTGTCTGAAAGTGAGACTATCTCTTTATTCATTCCCTCAATCTTGTCTTTCATGATCTCTCTCTTCTCTTTGTGCTCTCTGGTCAGAGCTGCAATCCTGGCCTGTTCTTCCTCATGTAGAAACTGGTGAAGCTTGTTGAACTCCTCCTTTATCTGCTTCTCTGTGTTTACTGTCTGGGTCTGTTAGAGCCACAGAAGACCTCACATTAGCATTTTATGATTTCTTTTTATACAATAAATAACAGATCTTTAATGATTGATTCAATGCCTGTTGGCCAAAGCATTGGCTACCACATACCTCAATGTGTTGTGCAATCTTTTCACATGTTAGTTTAACTTTATTACAGTCGTCCAGTTTCTTCTCTAAGGGCTTCAGGGCAGCCTGAATTGTTTCCTGAAAATGACACATGCCATACATTTACAATATTCATCTAATAACAAATCAAAAAAGAGAGACTGTAAGTTACTGAACAGTGGCAACAGAAATGATCAACAGTTTACATCATTAAAGGCAACTAAACGCTACTTTGGTTAGAGTATTTGTGTGTGTCTTACCGAACATTTACTCTCTCTATGCTGAATAACACTAGTTAGAACGGATTGTACCGTACCATTTGTGTCATGAACCAAGGATGATAAACGGGATGCCTGTGCAAGGACGGGATGAGTAGGCTTGAGAACGTTTGAGTAAGTTTGTTTTTCAGGTAACAGAAGTACATGCTATGCCTGCCGGAGACCAGCACCGGTGAGATATCTTTGCGGTGGAGAAGCTGCGTCCTTGGCCGCGGAATGTGGCGGCGGAGATGGCTTCTCGTGCGGGCAGTTGTTACTCAAGCTTATCGTGAAACTCGTATCCTTATTCAGATTGCTACTGTGTGTTCCTCTTCCCTTTAGAGCAGCAGTGCACATTGTAACTAAGGAATGCCTTGAAGACAATAAAAAGAGAGGGTTTGGCGAGGTGTGCTTCAGAGCGGTAGGTAATCACCTACCGCTGAGCATGTCTGTCCGTTCTCACGAGTAAAAAAGGTACTTAACTGTCTTGTTTTTCTCCTTGTGTTCTTTAATATTTCAGGTTTCACAAACCTAACACACTTCAAGTGTGTCCTTGTATTAGATCTCAAAGCACCATGTTTATCTGACAGTTTTCTTCCTCTCACCTTGTGATCCTGGGCAGCTTCGTTCACTGGGACACAGGTGTGAGATTTGTGTTCCCTGGAGGTCTGACACACTAAGCAGATGGGTTCTTTATCCTCCAGACAGAACAGCTTGAGCTTCTCTCTATGCAGACTGCAGAGAACCTCAGACTCTCTGCCACCACAAGTCAAGGGTTTCAACATCTGAGTATTTGCGACACAAGCACCCGTCACCCCGCTCCTCTCCTGTCCTCTCCTCTGACGATCCTGCTGTCTGTCTCCCAGCAAATGAGTCTGCTAAATCCTTCAATGAAAAATTGATTTCTGGAATATCTTTCGATAATTTTCTCTTACAAACAGGACAGTTCTTGTTTTTCACCTGATCCCAGAACTTAGTCAGACAGCTGAAGCAGAAGCTGTGGTGGCAGCGCAGAGACACAGGATCTCTGAAAGTCTCTGTGCAGACGTGACAGGTCAAGAAACTCTTAAGTTTCTCAGCCATGGTTTCGAAAAAAATGCTGCCGCAAATATCGACTAATATCGAGACTGTACCTTACATATGTTGGTTTGACCAAAACAATTGTGTCCTCTTTACCTTTTTAAAGGTTTACAGCATATCATTACTAGGTATGTTCCACACCCTGAAATGGCGTCTTACTTCTTTTATTCAATGTCAATGTCATAAAATGTCATTAATCTACTTTCAATTTCAGGTGAAAAAGTTCAAAGTCCCTACCTTGTTACTTACCTGCAATTCCTTTTCACTCCTCTAGATGATGCTGTAAGAATAAAGGATATCTGAAGGAACCATTGAGTCATTGTAAGGTGGGAAAAGAATGCAACAGTGATACTGGTAAATCAACGCATGGATATCGGAATATCTTCACTTAAGCAATCAATATCTCATGAATTTGTGAATAAGCCATCTGGTAGAGTAACCTATGTACATTTGTGTTTACTGTAACAATTAGAAAGTAGAATCGTTGTTTTAACAATACGTTATAATGCACATCGGTAAAATAAAGGACATTCCTAAGAAGTTGATTTAATCTGTATTTATTCTGTCGAGTTTAGTTCTGATAGGGAACTTGTCATTTGTTTCTGTGTTGAAACTGAATCAATTGACTATGTTAAAATGATTAAATTGATATTTCAGTGGCCCTCAGTATTGTTTGAGATGACGGTTTCCAACATAGAAGTCTTACTGGTATGTTCCTTACTTATATATACTGTGGCATGCGTAGTTCTATTTCATTAATGAAATGTCATTATTAATAGGCGTCACATATCAATAGGCGTCACATATTAATAGACGTCACATTCAAAAGTTCAGTACAAATAACCCTTTTTTTCTTCCTCGGAAACATATCAGGAGGGTTTACTGGAATTCTAATCCTAAATAGGTTCATTCCAAACACAAAAACGGTTCATTTCAAGTCTCCTTAATAAACCCTCCGCACCCCTTCTCCTCCAACCCCAGAACAGAATGCACCTGAGTTGCACTCAATTATTATAGCAATGCTAGCTTGTCATGTTGCCTGTAATATGTGAACGCTATAAGTCAGCAATCAACCAACTTTACAATTGGCTTTTAATCGATCCACAAACATAGGTCAGCTAAACAGATCATGTGCTTGTAATTCATCTTTGTCAGCTGCATAGGACGATTCATCAGTCTGGCGACCCCCCCTGCCTGCTAGCGTCCAGTCTCCACCTATTCACAGGTGTGAGTCAGCACCATCCAGCTCAGTGAGGTCTGGGGATCTGCAGACGATTTGGCGTTGAAGTAGTCCACTCATCCGGCATCATCCGTCCATGGGCCGACCCCCAAACCAGATGTGTCCGTGCGTGTCCCTTTTAAGAGAACACTCCAGTACTAATACACCATTAAAGACAACTTTAACCACTTCAAGAGTGTCATTGTATTAGATCTCAAAGCACCATGTTTATCTGACAGTTTTCTTCCTCTCACCTTGTGATCCTGGGCAGCTTCATCCACTGGGACCCAGGTGTGAGATTTGTGTTTCCTGGAGGTCTGACACACTAAGCAGATGGGTTCTTTATCCTCCAGACAGAACAGCTGGAGCTTCTCTCTATGCAGACTGCAGAGCACCTCAGACTCTCTGCCACCACCAGTCAAGGGTTTCACCTCTGAGTCTTTGTGACGCACCACCTTCCACCTCTCCTCTTCCTTGTTCCTCTCCTCTGACGATCCTGCTGTCTGTCTCCCAGCAAATGAGTCTGCTAAATCCTTCAATGAAAAATTGATTTCTGGAATATCTTTCGATAATTTTCTCTTACAAACAGGACAGTTCTTGTTTTTCACCTGATCCCAGAACTTAGTCAGACAGCTGAAGCAGAAGCTGTGGTGGCAGCGCAGAGACACAGGATCTCTGAAAGTCTCTGTGCAAACGTGACAGGTCAAGTAACTCTCAAATTTCTCAGCCATGGTTTCTGAAAAAATGTTTCCGCTTATATCGACTAATATCGAGACTGATCCTTAATTATGTTGTAGTTTTGACCAAAACAATAGTGTCCTCTTTAGCTTTTTAAAAGTTTACAGCATATCATTCCTAGGTCTGTTCCACACCCTGAAATGGCGTCTTACTTCTTTTATTCAATGTCAATGTCATATAATGTCATTAAAATACTTTCAATTTCAGGTGAAAAAGTTCAAAGTCCCTACCTTGTTACTTACCTGCAACTCCTTCTGTAACTCCTTCATTACTGTGGGGAAGTTGTGGCCTGATGGTTAGGGAGTCAGGCTTATAACCTGCAAGTTGCTGGTTCAATTCTCACACCCGGCAGGAATTGAAGGTGGGGATTGTGAACAAACACTCTCTCTGCCTTCGATACCATGACTGAAGTGCCCTTGAGCAAGGCACCGAACCCCCAATTGCCTCCCAGGCGCTGGAGCAATAGCTCTCACTGCTCCCGGTGTATGTTCACTGTGTGTGCCTGCGGTTGCCCACTACTCACTTGCTGTGTGTGCACTTGGATTGGTTAAATGCAGAGGTAAATTTAGAGTATGGGTAACCATACTTGGCAATACGTCACTTCACTTCTCAATCCTCTAGATGCGTACTTTAGGACTGCAGGATCCTCCCCACAGCAGTGAGTCATCATGGAGTGAGTCAGCAGGAGGAATGTGGTCTCTCTGAGCCTCCTGTATCCCCCCCCACCCAGTAGGGAGCCCCCCCTACCCTGACAACCCTGAGGTGACCACCCTGCAGGGATCTCTGGCTCCCTGCTCCTCCTCCCTCAGGTGCAAACCTCCTTCCATCTTCTCTCAGCAGTCGGCTCTTCACACTTCCTCCTGGGCTCTTCCTCCTCACTTTGGGTTTCTTCTGTATAATAATCTTGATCCTGGAGTTCTCGGATTCTCCAGGTTATGGCTCTGTTCTCTCCAATGTACTACATGTGTCTCTAACTTAAGGAAATGTGTCAAGGTGTTATCAATAAAATGAGAATTTAAGTAACAAACATTCAACATTGATTTTCTTGTGATTTCATAAGGTAGGATATTTTCAACAAGGGTGATGTTAGTAACTAGGAATTCTCCAGTTGTCAACATGTTCTCAGTACTTTGAAAGACTTTTTACAATTTAAGATTGTTAGATGAGAGGCAGGGAAAGGCTGTCAGTCACAGCACCAGAGAGGATGTAGAACACAGGCAGGATATGACATCATGTCAGTAAATCTTTGTCCCCTTGTGCTGTTCAGGAAAAGCCTTTCAATGTATGTAGCTATGGTTATGTTTTATAAGATTAAATATAAAAAAACACTTCCCAAATATTGTATAAAACTTTAATTTATTTGGAGAGATTTTTTAAATTACAGTGAATCAACATCTCAACAATAGTGACACGGAACAACAGTGTACACATGTTCAGTTAGTTAAAGTAAAACATGCTTAAATGTGCAGTTGGGTAGAATGATATGTAAGGATGCAGTAGAGAACATGGTTATGTAACATGTGAACGTTCAGTGTACCATTCATTTTGTAAATGTCAAAATGCACAAAGTTCACTGGAATCAGGTAAAATAACATATAGAATATGTAAGATATGTAATCCTCACCCCTAATTATGAAAAAGATAATAGTATACTAATTTCAAACTGTTCAAAGATACCTGCTTCCAAATAACTGAACAGTGATCAATTCTCCTCCCTCATACATATCTGGTTATTGGACATCTCAAATGTGGATCATCAGGTAATCAACCATCAGGTTCCACAGTGACCAGTGTCAATATAAAAGTACACTTTAACATCCTTCATGAGTGACCAACAGAGCAGAAGATCTTCCTCCTGTATGTTCTACCATCATCATCATCATCATCATCATCATCATCATCACTATAACCACAATCATCATCATTAACAACAATAACAACCACCAGGTACAATCAGGCACAACACACACCTCACTGGGATGACATCACAGACACAGACACCTCTGATTGGCAGATCTTTACATCAGGGAGTTTTGCATCACCATCACATCCAGTATTGAAGTATGGGTAGATTTTCTCAGTGAAGGAGTCTTTATAAGTGTGGATGTGAGTCATGTCTTCAGGGTCGTAGAAAGACACCTGCTCCCTGTCCAAGTCCAAATGAACTCTGATCCTCTGTGGTTTCCTCTTCAGAAGAAGAGTCTTACCTAGACAATCTATGTACTTACCACTCCTCAGACATAGACACCAGACTCCATACTTTGGGTTCGCTCTACACTCCCCCTTCCTGTCTACTGACTCTCTGGCCACACCTATACTCCACTCAGGATGGTCCCCCACCTCCACCTCCCAGCTGTGCTTCCCTGAGCTGAACCCCTCAGATCCCAGAACATTTGCGTACTTGGTGTTCCTCTCTGGGTTGTCAGGGAGCTGCTGCTTGGAGCGTGTGCATCTAACACTGGTCAGATCATCAGACAGAGTGTGCCAAGGTGATGCAGTGTTTGGGTCCAGAATGACAGGAGTGAAGCAGACCACCCCCTTCATCTTCTCCCACACTCTGAAGGGCAGGTTGCCCAGGTGTTTGGCCACGTCTATCAGCGCTCCTGAGACCGGCTGTGGATCCGGCAGTGTGACCTGGGCTCTGGAACAAATGTTCATGATCAGTGTCGATGAGCGTACACATTCAAAGTTAGACATAGTAAAAACAATATCAATGATAAATTCACGTACTTCTTCTGTGTGATACTGATGTGCTGGAACAAAACAAAAGATCATTGACAAGCATTGTCATCAAAACCATGTTGTCATATTAGCATGAAGTGTCATCTGAAACATCCTTACCTGCAGGAATGACACATCATCTGCATTTAGCTCTTGCTTTATGGCTTTAATTGTGTCTGAAAGTGAGATTATCTCTCTATTCATTCCCTCAATCTTGTCTTTCATGATCTCTCTCTTCTCTTTGTGCTCTCTGGTCAGAGCTGCAATCCTGGCCTGTTCTTCCTCATGTAGAAACTGGTGAAGCTTGTTGAACTCCTCCTTTATTTGCATCTCTGTGTTTACTGTCTGGGTCTGTTAGAGCCACAGAAGACCTCACATTAGCATTTTATGATTTCTTTTTATACAATAAATAACAGATCTTTACTGATTGATTCAATACCTGTTGGCCACAGCACTGGCTACCACATACCTCAATGTGTTCTGCAATCTTTTCACATGTTAGTTTAACTTGATTACAGTCCTCCAGTTTCTTCTCTAAGGGCTTCAGGGCAGCCTGAATTGTTTCCTGAAAATGACACATAACATACATTTACAATCTCATCTAATAACGAATCAGAAAACACCGACTGTAAGTTATTGGACAGTGGCAACAGAAATGATCAACAGTTTACACCATTAAAGGCAACTTTAACCACTTCAAGAGTGTCCTTGTATTAGATCTCAAAGCACCATGTTTATCTGACAGCTTTCTTCCTCTCACCTTGTGATCCAGGGCAGCTTCATCCACTGGGACACAGGTGTGAGATTTGTGTTTCTTGGAGGTCTGACACACTAAGCAGATGGGTTCTTTATCCTCCTGACAGAACAGCTGGAGCTTCTCTCTATGCAGACTGCAGAGCACCTCAGACTCTCTGCCACCACCAGTCAAGGATTTCACTAAGCTGCTCAGTGTGTCCATGTCAACAGTTACCCCTTAAACAAGACAATGCAACGAGAAGAGAGTTCTTATCCTTCCAGTATTGCTCCAAACAGAAGCTGTGGATAGAAGGCTGCTTGATGGTCACAAGGGGACGTTCGACGGATGAGATCCTCTCACCAGCAGGTCTTTTCTCCTGAGTCCTTTTAGTTCAACAGAGACAGATCATCACGCACTACTTTTCAATTGATAAGTGAGGGTGTGTTCAGTTTCTCTTTATCTTTTAAGAAGTTCACAGCACAACTCCCAGGTCTGTTCCACTTCCTGAAATGGCATTTTCCTTTGTGTAGGCAATGTCAGAAAAGTAGTTTCAATTTCTGTTATTCAAATTTGTTCCAAGTTCTTCCCTTATGTTCTTTACCTGCCATTTCTTCTCACTCCTCTAGATGGTGCTGTAGGACTGCAGGAAGTCTGAAGCTACACTTGTGTCATGGTGAGGTAGGAACGGTTTCCATCAGTAATGTTGAAGATACAACACTTCATGTACTCTGTATGATTAAGTGCATAGGAATGCTTGGGACTGAGGACAGTTTGAATTAGTGTCAAACAATTCAGTAGTGAATAGACGCTTGAACTCAGGTTTACAAACATTTCAGCGCTTGACTCGGTACCTTGCCCCCACGGTCAATCTAGCCTAGAATGTTGTCATTACAGGTCAATCGAAATGGAAAGTGTTGATTCAATGATATTATCACAGACACACCCGCCTGTTTTGAACTACAACTGGGTACCACACCGAGGGGGCGGGGCTATGGGCGATGTCGCAACCCCTCCCTATACAGACCGGTTCGTGGATGACGCGAGGAGAGAGGGTGCTTTCACGAGCCGTCCTTTCGCAAGAGCAAGGGAGGAGAGTGTAGAAGATGACGACCAACATTCGCTACAAGAGCCGGATCCCGATTAAATCGGGTAAGAATCATTCGTGTGTGATTTGACGTATTCGTATTGATGCTGCAGTGTTAAAACGGTGGTTGGTTTCATCCTTGGATTTCATAAAGTGGGACATGTCCAAATAGTGTTATGTCAGTTACTGGCCAATCTCCAGTTTCCAACATATCTCTGTACTGATGTTCAAAGACTTGTTCATTTAACATTCACAGCATCAGGTTGTAGATGAAAGGCAGGTAAAGACTATCAGTGACAGAGCTCTTCCAGAAAGGATGCAGACAGGATGAAACATCATGTGAACACACGTTTCTCCTTTAGGATTCATTCTAAAGTTAAAAAACTAAAACTTATCATGAGTTATCATGGATATGTTGTACTGTATTAAATATCAAAAACACTTCGCAAATATCGTAGGGGTTTTTCGTTTATTCTGATAGATTTGTCTAATTACAGCGAATCTACATAATGTTTTCAATGGGGATACTGATCAACAACAAACATTTTCATCTTATCAAAACCAAATTGGCTTGGTGCTGGTGGGTTACATGATTTATAAGGATGCAGTACGTAAACATGATAATATATCATTTTCACATTGTGTATCATTCATATTGCCACTACCAAACAACATAAAATCCACTAAATGAATTATGACAACACATAAACTGTGTAATACTAACCTCTCTGTCAGAAAGTAGATCACATAATGATATAAATGATTTAAACATACAATTTCTGGGGTACTGCCAGACAACTCCCTCCAAATAACGGAACAGTGATCAAATCTCCTCCCTCATACATATCTGGTTATTGGACGTCTCGCTCAAATGTGGATCGATCACTGGGTCATCAACCATCAGGTTCCACAGTGACCAGTGTCAATATAAAAGTACACTTTAACATCCTTCATGAGTGACCAACAGAGCAGAGGATCTTCCTCATGCATGTTCTACCATCATCATCATAATCATCATCATTAACAATAACCACCAGGTACAATCAGGTACAACACACACCTCACTGGGATGACATCACAGACACCTCTGATTGGCAGATCTTTACATCAGGGTGTTTGGCATCACCATCTCTTCCAATACTGAATAATGGGTAGAGTTTCTCAGTGAAGGAGTCTTTATAAGTGTGGATGTGAGTCATGTCTTCAGGGTCGTAGAAGGACACCTTCCCCCTGTCCATGTCCAGCTGAACTCTGATCCTCTGTGGTCTCCTCTTCAGAGGAAGAGTCTCACCCAGACCATCCATGTACATACCACTCTTCAGAGATAGACTCCAGATTCCAGACTGTGGGCTTACACTACGCCCCCTCTTCCTGTCTACTGACTCTCTGGCCACACCTATACTCCAGAAAGGATGGTCCCCCACCTCCACCTCCCAGCTGTGCTTCCCTGAGCTGAACCCCTCAGAACCCAGAACATTGGCGTACTTGGTGTTCCTCTCTGGGTTGTCAGGGAGCTGCTGCTTTGAGCTTGTGTGTCTAACACTGGTCACATCATCAGACAGAGAGAGCCAAGGTGATGCAGTGTTTGGGTCCAGAATGACTGGAGTGAAGCAGACCACCCCCTTCATCTTCTCCCACACTCTGAAAGGCAGGTTGCCCAGGTGTTTGGCCACGTCTATCAGCGCTCCTGAGACCGGCTGTGGATCCGGCAGTGTGACCTGGGCTCTGGAACAAATGTTCATGATCAGTGTCGATGAGGGTACATATTCAAAGTTCAACATAGTAAAAATATATCAATGATAAATTCACGTACTTCTTCTGTGTGATACTGAAGTGCTGGAACAAAACAAAAGATCATTGACAAGCATTGTCATCAAAACCATGTTGTCATATTAGCATGAAGTGTCATCTGAAACATCCTTACCTGCAGGAATGACACATCATCTGCATTTAGCTCTTGCTTTATGGCTTTAATTGTGTCTGAAAGTGAGACTATCTCTCTATTCATTCCCTCAATCTTGTCTTTCATGATCTCTCTCTTCTCTTTGTGCTCTCTGGTCAGAGCTGCAATCCTGGCCTGTTCTTCCTCATGTAGAAACTGGTGAAGCTTGTTGAACTCATCCTTTATCTGCTTCTCTGTGTTTACTGTCTGGGTCTGTTAGAGCCACAGAAGACCTCACATTAACATTTTATGATTCCTTTTTAAACAATAATAAACAGATTCTTACCAATTCATTCAATGCCTGTTGGCCACAGCACTGGCTACCACATACCTCAATGTGTTGTGCAATCTCTTCACATGTTAGTTTAACTTGATTACAGTACTCCAGTTGCTTCTCTAAGGGCTTCAGGGCAGCCTGAATTGTTTCCTAAAAATGACACATAACATACATTTACAATCTTCATCTAATAACGAATCAGAAAAGAGAGACTGTAAGTTATTGGACAGTGGTAACAGAAACGATCAACAGTTTACACCATTAAAGGCAACTTTAATCAATTTGTTAGAGTATTTGTGTGCTTACCACATTTACTCTGGATGCTGAATAACACTAGTTAGAACAGATTGTACCATACCATTTGTATCATGCATCAAAGATAATCAACAGGATACCTATGCAATAACGAGATGTCTCCATCCCACATTCTGTGCCTGCTGGGGACCAGCGCCGGTGGGCTGCCTATGCGGGAGAGAAGCTACGTCCTTGGCTGAGGAAAGCGGCGGAGGAGATGGCTTCTCGCGCAGACAGTCGTATCTCAAGCTTATCTTGCAACTCATGACTCTATTTGCATTGCTGCTGTGTGTTCCCCCTCCCTTTAGAGCAGCAATGCACTTTGTAACTAAGGCCCTGACGACAATAAAAAGAGGGTTCGGCGAGTTGTGCTTCAGAGCGGTAGGAGGTTGTAACGGAGTACAACTCCGTTCTCCTCGCGAGTTCCATCTAAAAAGTACTTAACTCTCTCGTCTTTCTCCTTGTGTTCTTTAATATTTCAGGTTTCACAAACCTACAACACTTCAATAGTGTCCTTGTATTAGATCTCAAAGCACCATGTTTATCTGACTGTTTTCTTCCTCTCACCTTGTGATCCTGGGCAGCTTCATCCACTGGGACACAGGTGTGAGATTTGTGATCCCTGGAGGTCTGACACACTAAGCAGATGAGTTCTTTATCCTCCTGACAGAACAGCTGGAGCTTCTCTCTATGCAGACTGCAGAGCACCTCAGACTCTTTGCCACCACCAGTCAAGGGTTTCACCTCTGAGTGTTTGCGACACAACACCTCCACCCGCTCCTCTCCTGTCCTCACCTCTGACGATCCTGCTTTCTGTCTCCCAGCAAATGAGTCAGCAACATTCTTCAATGAAAAATTGACACTTAGAATATCCTTCGATGATTTTCTCTTACAAACAGGACAGTTCTTGGTTTTCGCCTGATCCCAGAACTTAGTCAGACAGCTGAAGCAGAAGCTGTGGTGGCAGCCCAGAGACACAGGATCTCTGAAAGTCTCTGTGCAGACGTGACAGGTCAAGTAACTCTCAAATTTCTCAGCCATGGTTTCTGAAAAAATGTTTCCGCTTATATCGACTAATATCGAGACTGAGCCTTAATTACGTTGTAGTTTTGACCAAAACAATTGTGTCCTCTTTACCTTTTTAAAAGTTTACAGCATATCATTCCTAGGTCTGTTCCACACCCTGAAATGGCGTCTTACTTCATTTATGCAAAACAGAAAAAGTTAAAAGTCCCTACCTTGTTACTTACCTGCAACTCCTTCTCACTCCCCTAGATGGTGCTGTAGGACTAAAGGATATCTGAAGGAACCATTGAGTCATTGTAAAGTGGGAAAAGAATGCAACAGTGATACTGGTAAATCAACGCATGGATTTCGGAATATCTTCATTTAAGCGATCAATATCTCACGATTTTGTGAATAAGCCATCTGGTAGAGTAATCTATGTACATTTATGTTAACTGTAACAATTAGAAAGTAGAATCGTTGTTTTAACAATACGTTATAATGCACATCGGTAAAATAAAGGACATTCCTAAGAAGTTGATTTAATCTGTATTTATTCTGTCGAGTTTAGTTCTGATAGGGAACTTGTCATTTGTTTCAGTGTTGAAACTGAAACAAGTGACTATGTTAAAAGGATTAAATTGATATTTCACTGGCCCTCAGTATTGTTTGAGATGACGGTTTCCAACATAGAAGTATTACTGGGGTTGTTCCTTATTTATATATACTGTGGCATCCATAGTTCTTTTTCATTCATGAAATGTCATTATTAATAGGCGTCACATTCAAAAGTGACTAAACCAGTACAAATAACATATTTTTCCCCCTCTGAAACATGTCAGAAGGTTTACTGGAATTCTAATCCAAAATAGGTTCATTCCAAACCCAAAAACGGTCCATTTCAAGTCACCCTAATTAACCCTCCGCACCCCCTCTCCCCAAACCCCAGAACAGATTGTACCTGAGTTGCACCCAATTATTATAGCAATGCTAGCTTGTCATGTTGCCTGTAATATGTGAACACTATAGGTCAGCAATCAACTAACTTTACATTTGGCTTTTAATGGATCCACAAACATAGGTCAGCTAAACAGATCATGTGCTTGTAATTCATCTTTGTCAGCTGCATAGGACGATTCATCAGTCTGGCGACCCCCCCTGCCTGCTAGCGTCCAGTCTCCACCTATTCACAGGTGTGAGTCAGCACCATCCAGCTCGGTGAGATCTGGGGATCTGCAGACGATTTGGCGTTGAAGTAATCCACTCATCCGGCATCATCCGTCCATGGGCCGACCCCCAAACCAGATGTGTCCGTGCGTGTCCCTTTTAAGAGAACACTCCAGTACTAACCAGAGTGCAGGATGGTGATTCCAGTCACTGTCTAAGCAAATCCAAGGCAGCGTTGATCCTTCCCAAAAAATAACCTATCAGTGTGTAAGACGTCAGAGAACTTCCTCGAATTGCAGCCAATCGGACTTCAGGGTGATCGACACTAATACTGTCAGCCTCTCCCTCTTAACTAACCCGAAGACTTCGCTACATGATTAAGGTGCACATAGGGGAGGAACATTGTAATGGCTTGGACTCAATTAAAAACTAACATGTGAAAAGATTGCAGAACACATTGAGGTATGTGGTAGCGGATAGGGTAGCGATGTTTGGAATATAGTGTCAAAACAATTCAGGTAGGTGTATGTATGATCCAAGACCGCCCTTGACTCCAGAGGTTTGACCACCCAAGAACATTTCAGAAGTCGTTAGACAATCGGCAGGTAAGAGCCCATTGAACCTCAAATTCCAATCAATTGGCCTCCATAAAGACTATGCTTCATTCTAATGTTAAAATAACACCAAAAGAGAATGTTCTAACGTACTAGAATATCTATTGTGAGTCTTTTATTTTTTTAGACTCTGTGGCTGGTTAAGGTTAAAAAGACCCGAGAGTAATCCTACAGAGCACAGAAGCCAGCCCCCACGGTCAATCTAGCCTAGAATGTTGTCATTACAGGTCAATCGAAATGGAAAGTGTTGATTCAATGATATTATCACAGACACACCCGCCTGTTTTGAACTACAACTGGGTACCACACCGAGGGGGCGGGGCTATGGGCGATGTCGCAACCCCTCCCTATACAGACCGGTTCGTGGATGACGCGAGGAGAGAGGGTGCTTTCACGAGCCGTCCTTTCGCAAGAGCAAGGGAGGAGAGTGTAGAAGATGACGACCAACATTCGCTACAAGAGCCGGATCCCGATTAAATCGGGTAAGAATCATTCGTGTGTGATTTGACGTATTCGTATTGATGCTGCAGTGTTAAAACGGTGGTTGGTTTCATCCTTGGATTTCATAAAGTGGGACATGTCCAAATAGTGTTAAGTCAGTTACTGGCCAATCTCCTGTTTCCAACATATCTCTGTACTGATGTTCAAAGACTTGTTCATTTAACATTCACAGCATCAGGTTGTAGATGAAAGGCAGGGAAAGACTATCAGTGACAGAGCTCTTCCAGAAAGGATGCAGACAGGATGAAACATCACATGAACACACCTTTCTTCATTCATTCTAAAGTTAAATAACAAAACAAAAACTTATCATGAGTTATCATGGATATGTTGTACTGTATTAAATATCGAAAACACTTCCCAAATATCGTATGGGATTTTCGTTTATTCTGATAGATTTGTCTAATTACAGCGAATCTACATAATGTTTTCAATAGGGACATGGAACAATAACAAACATTTTCATCTTATCAAAATCAAATTGGCTTGGTGCTGGTGGGTTAAATGATTTATAAGGATGCAGTACATAAACATGATAATATATCATTTTCACATTGTGTACCATTCATATTGACACTATCAAACAACATAAAATCCACTAAATGAATTATGACAACACATAAACTGTGTAATACTAACCTCTCTGTAAGAAAGTAGATCACATAATGATATAAATGATTTAAACATACAATTTCTGGGGTACTGCCAGACAACTCCCTCCAAATAACGGAACAGTGATCAAATCCCCTCCCTCATACATATCTGGTTATTGTACATCTCGCTCAAATGTGGATTGATCACTGGGTCATCAACCATCAGGTTTCACAGTGACCAGTGTCAATATAAAAGTACACTTTAACATCCTTCATGAGTGACCAACAGAGCAGAGAATCTTCCTCCTGCATGTTCTACCATCATCATCGTCATCATCATCATCATCACTATAACCACAATCATCATCAATAACTATAACAACCAACATGTACAATCAGGTACAACACACACCTCGCTGGGATGACATCACAGACACAGACACCTCTGATTGGCAGATCTTTACATTAGGGTGTTTGGCATCACCATCACGTCCAATACTGAAGTATGGGTAGAGTTTCTCAGTGAAGGAGTCTTTATAAGTGTGGATGTGAGTCATGTCTTCAGGGTCGTAGAAGGACACTTGCTCCCTGTCCAAGTCCAGCTGAACTCTGATCCTCTGTGGTCTCCTCTTCAGAGGAAGAGTCTCACACAGACAATCTGTGTACTTACCACTCATCAGAGATAGACACCAGATTCCATACTCTGGGGTTGAATAAAACTCCCCCTTCCTGTCTACTGACTCTCTGGCCACACCTATACTCCAGTCAGGACGGTCCCCCACCTCCACCTCCCAGCTGTGCTTCCCTGAGCTGAACCCCTCAGAACCCAGAACAGTGGTGTACATGGTGTTCCTCTCTGGGTTGTCAGGGAGCTGCTGCTGTGTGTCTGTGTATCTAACACTGGTCAGATCATCAGACAGAGAGAGGCAAAGTGATGCAGTGTTTGGGTCCAGAATGACAGGAGTGAAGCAGACCACCCCCTTCATCTTCTCCCACACTCTGAAGGGCAGGTTGCCCAGGTGTTTGGCCACGTCTATCAGCGCTCCTGAGACCAGCTGTGGATCCGGCAGTGTGACCTGGGCTCTGGAACAAATGTTCATGATCAGTGTCGACGAGGGTACACATTCAAAGTTAGACATAGTAAAAAATATCAGTGAAACATTCACTTACTTCTTCTGTGTGATACTGAAGTGCTGGAACAAAAGAAAAGGTCATTGACAGGCATTGTCATCCAAACCATGTTGTCATATTAGCATGAAGTGTCATCTGAAACATCCTTACCTGCAGGAATGACATATTATCTGCATTTAGCTCTTGCTTTATGGCTTTAATTGTGTCTGAAAGTGAGACTATCTCTCTATTCATTTCCTCAATCTTGTCTTTCATGATCTCACTCTTCTCTTTGTGCTCTCTGGTCAGAGCTGCATTCCTGGCTTGTTCTTCCTCATGTAGAAACTGGTGAAGCTTGTTGAACTCCTTCTTTATCTGCTTCTCTGTGTTTACTGTCTGGGTCTGTTAGAGCCACAGAAGACCTCACATTAGTATTTTATGATTCCTTTTTAAACAATAATAAACAGATTTTACCAATTGATTCAATGCCTGTTGGCCAAAGCATTGGCTACCACATACCTCAATGTGTTGTGCAATCTCTTCACATGTTAGTTTAACTTGAATACAGTCCTCCAGTTTCTTCTCTAAGGGCTTTAGGGCAGCCTGAATTGTTTCCTGACAATGACACATGACAAACATTTACAATCTTCATCTAATAACGAATCAGAAAATAAAGACTGTAAGTTATTGGACAGTGGCAACAGAAATGATCAACAATTTACACCATTAAAGGCAACTTTAACCACTTCAAGAGTGTCCTTGTATTAGATCTCAAAGCACCATGTTTATCTGACAGCTTTCTTCCTCTCACCTTGTGATCCTGGGCAGCTTCATCCACTGGGATCAAGGTGTGAGATTTGTGTCTCCTGGAGTTCTGACACACTAAGCAGATGGGTTCTTTATCCTCCTGACAGAACAGCTGGAGCTTCTCTCTATGCAGACTGCAGAGCACCTCAGACTCTCTGCCACCACCAGTCAAGGATTTCAACTCTGAGTCTTTGCGACACACCACCTCCACCTGCTCCTCTCCTGTCCTCTCCTCTGACGATCCTGCTTTCTGTCTCCCAGCAAATGAGTCTGCTAAATCCTTCAATAAAAAATTGACACCTGGAGTATCTTTCGATAATTTTCTGTTACAAACAGGACAGTTCTTGTTTTTCGCCTGATCCAAGAACTTATTCAGACAGCTGAAGCAGAAGCTGTGGTGGCAGCCCAGAGACACAGGATCTCTGAAAGTCTCTGTGCAGACGTGACAGGTCAAGTAATTCTTAAGTTTCTCAGCCATGGTTTCGGAAAAAAATCCTGCCTTAAATATCGACTAATATCGAGACTGAACCTTACTTATGTTGTAGTTTTGACCAAAACAATAATGTCCTGTTTGCCTTTTTAAAGGTGTACAGCATATCATTCCTAGGTCTGTTCCACACCCTGAGATGGGGACTTACTATGCAATGGCATTAAGATACTTTCAATTTCAGTTAATAAGTTCATAGTTCCTACCGTGTTACTTACTTGCAACTCCTTGTCACTCCTCTAGATGGTGCTGTTCGACTGCAGGATATCTGAAGGAACTATTGTGTCATTTTAAGGTGGGAAAAGAATGCAACAGTGATTCTGGTAATTCAACGCAAGGATTTCGGAATCTTCACTTAAGCAATCAATATCTCACGAATTTTTTAATAAGCCATCTGGTAGAGTAACTGATGTACAATTGTGTTTACTGTAAAAATTAAAGTAGAATCGTTGTTTTAACATCACGTTATAATGCACGTCGGACATTCCTAAGAAGCTGATTTAATCTGTATTTATTCTGTCGAGTTTAGTTCTAATAGGGAACTTGTCATTTGTTTCTGTGTTGAAACTGAATCAATTGACTATGTTAAAATGATTAAATTGATATTTCAGTGGCCCTCAGTATTGTTTGAGATGACGGTTTCCAACATAGAAGTATTACTGGGGTTGTTCCTTATTTATATATACTGTGGCATTCGTATTTCTATTTCATTCATGAAATGTCATTATTAAAAGGGGTCACATTCAAAAGTGACTAAACCAGTACAAATAACCATTTATTTTCCTCTGAAACATATCAGAAGGGTTTACTGGAATTCTAATCCTAAATAGGTTCATTCCAAACTAAAAAACGGTTCATTTCAAGTCTCCTTAATTAACTCTTCGCACCCCCTCTCCTCCAACCCCAGAACAGACTGCACCTGAGTTGCACCCTATTATGACAGCAATGCTAGCTTGTCATGTTGCCTGTAATATGTGAACACTATAGGTCAGCAATCAACTAACTTTACAATTGGCTTTTAATGGATCCACAAACATAGGTCAGCTAAACAGATCATGTGCTTGTAATTCATCTTTGTCAGCTGCATAGGACGATTCATCAGTCTGGCGACCCCCCCTGCCTGCTAGCGTCCAGTCTCCACCTATTCACAGGTGTGAGTCAGCACCATCCAGCTCGGTGAGATCTGGGGATCTGCAGACGATTTGGCGTTGAAGTAATCCACTCATCCGGCATCATCCGTCCATGGGCCGACCCCCAAACCAGATGTGTCCGTGCGTGTCCCTTTTAAGAGAACACTCCAGTACTAACCAGAGTGCAGGATGGTGATTCCAGTCACTGTCTAAGCAAATCCAAGGCAGCGTTGATCCTTCCCAAAAAATAACCTATCAGTGTGTAAGACGTCAGAGAACTTCCTCGAATTGCAGCCAATCGGACTTCAGGGTGATCGACACTAATACTGTCAGCCTCTCCCTCTTAACTAACCAGAGAGCCCAGCAGGTTTGTTTACCTCCAGATGTCTGTGTGTTCAAGCACAGACAATTCAGAGGCTAAAGTGTTTGAGTGTGCAGGTATTTGGGAGTGTGTGTGTGTGTGTGGTTGGACTACCACAGTGTCCAGGGGGGCTGTTTGAGTGGGAAAGAGGCCAGGGAGGACACGTTGACAGGAATGGAGATCACAGCCCAGGGTAGCGCCTGTCTTTGGAGGGACCTTCTGATCATCAATCTGGGAGGGAGGCAAAGACAATAACAAGAGGGTGAAGCGACAGGCAGGAGCGCTGGAGGATGAGAGGGAGAGAGAGGGACAGGGTCACTGGGGCCAGCGAGGAAGCGAGCGAGAACCCTTACCCATCCCGCCCCAGCAGGAACAGCGCAGGTATGCTCGGCTTGGCCGTGCTGCCGTCCGCGATCATGTCCAGGAACTGGCTGTCGTTATCCGCCGCATCATCGGCTATGAGCACGGCGGTGCCCCCCGCCTCCTCCACCGCTCGGGCCTTGTGGACGAAGGAGCAGCCCCTGCAGACGGAAAAAAAACGCCAGGATGAGACTGGAAGACAGGTTAGGTGGAGAGCTTCTCATCCACAATGGATCGCAAAGACAGACAGACAGACACACACAATGACCCCCCCACCCCCACCCCTACACCTACACCCACTCGTCCTTTCCACCATAGAGCTAGGGTTGTCAGTGCATCACATAACACACGTCATTACCCCCTCTCCAGGAGGATCACTTGTCCGTGAATCAGGTCTCTGTTCCTGAGCTCCGAACATCCATCAGCTGGTTCGGCTGGAACCAAGTAGATCTCATCGTAGGAGGACACCTGTGGAGCAGGGGAGAGAGCGGGAGAGTGAGCAAGAGGAGAGTGACAGAGGAGGAGAGCGGGAGAGGGAGATCAAGGGATGAGGGGAGACTTGTTGGCTTGGCTGTTCTCACACTCACAAAGTCTCCTCCAAAATCCTTGGCGGGCGCAGCACTGAAGATGTAACCTATGTCTTCCGGACTGATCACTCTGAAATATAACAACTCGTTGACCCCAAGACCTGCACATGCAGAGGGAAAGGTGATTGGGTCAGCGATTGGGTGTTTTACTTATAAATATATTTTTACATTTTACGGTTTTTGATTCTACAGATGATTGCTGTTGTGGGGGTATGGGGATCATAACCATTAGAGAGCCTGTTTTCCCACTTCTGCCCAGCTCACTATAATGCAAAGCTCATTGGTGATTAAGGCACAACATGGTAGAATGCCTTCAGTAGATTCAAAAATACAACCAAAAATTTTCAACCACCAACTCATGATGAATTGCGAAATAAGGAGCTTGGAACCGGGTGGTGGTGACGTAAAAGTCATGCGACCGTGGTGTAGTTCGTTCATAGCCTACGACGTTACCTCTGAATTTTAGAATTTCTGGCAATAACAAGTACGCTTGAAAACCCATACAACGTTATGTGCATCGGTGAGGATTATCTTGCTGAAAAAATAATTTGGGATAGTAAACTTTGTAGAGAACAAAAGTTTATTTTCAGCTATCATCCAAAAGCCATTGGATATCCGATTACCCACAACCCATAGAGAACTGCAGAGCAACACTAATTTCCGTTTGGCCTACAATAATACGTCATCCCTGCGACACAATATGCAAGTCAGGATAGATTATGTATAAATCATGGCTAACAGTACTACTTGATAGCCAATGCAACACGATTGATCTTGGATTGCAAGATATCTAGCTAGTTTTTGTGTAAGAAGTACAGTTCCAGTAGCCCACTGACTATACATTCGGCTCTAAGAGCTAGCTATTAGGCTACATAATCAACTAGCCAAGTCAGATAAAAGGTTCACTCACCTGACACGCAACACCAGTGTATGAAGACATTGCCAAGATATATGTACCAGAAGAGTCTCATTAGCTCCATTGTAATTACAATGTTAATTAAGCGTGCTCAGTTGGTCAAAGAGAATCATTCACACGACTTCATGTGAAAGACATCTCCGAAGGTTTACAGGATACGTAGGCGGGTCTTGACGACGGCACACGTACAGCGATTGGCTAACGAGAATGCGTTCCTGATTCTGTATGGACAAATCTTGGAAGCCCGTCTCGTAACACCCAGAGCCATTCAGAAACACTTTCAGGTGGCCGTGGTACACGTTGCTGCTCTACTGACCCCGTTGATAGGACAAAGAAAGCATACACACGTCCAAGCTATGCACCTTTGCATGTATTGAGAATTTATTTAGTCAATAGTTTATTGAGTCAATATTCAGCCTCTATAAACTGACTGAGTTCACACTATTTGTCAGCCTTACCAGTCCCAAACAAAGCAATAAGCCGTAGCCAAGTTATTAGAGCAATAATAATCCGTTATTTACACCATAAAATATATATTGTATAAGACAGTGTAGGGGGTTAAATGTTGGCGAAACAACCTAAACGAATTTCCCTATGGTGTAAAGAAAGATGGGAAACTAAACAGTGTGTTAACATGAACCAAATATTGCCAAAACCAATGGACATTGCAGTTGACTCTATGGGTTAAATAAGAGCAAGGATGGTCAAAGTAAGGTTGAAATATACATTTACAAACATTGCAAATGAATGAAATCGATTGCATGGCAACCTGTTGCAAAATGAAGGTTTTAAAATCGTACCGACTCCACCGTGATGATGGTAAATCAGAAACAGAAAGCAAGAGGGCAGGAATGAGAAGAAGCTCAAGCCAGCGCTGAGACGACCTCAGGAGATGAGGAATCCCACAGAACAACGCTTCACGGTTCCTTTTATACCCAAGAACAACCAATCAGACCCCTTCTTGACCCTTGCTGATCAACATGTGACTAGCAACGCTACAGTAACTTACACAATGAGACGTAACCACCATGCAAACACTGCGTCCAGCAACTCCAGATTTTTGCCATATGAATAGTTGGGGGACACCCATCATGACAAGTTTATAATATATTTGTAAATAGACCTTTATACTAGCAAGACTAGCTTGCAGAAGTCTTTCTCTGGGGGAAACAGACTGTTACTGACACTGTACTCAAACAAAACTAAAAGTCAGTCTATGATTAATGCATGTATTAGCCTTGGGGTCAAAATAAGATGACCCTGTTATCTTTCAAACAAACACCAATAATCCACTGTTCTGAACCGAAACACAGCGTAGCTTCCTGCAGCTGTCAGTTGTCCGGGATGGCAAATGGCACACGAAGAGCGCTGTCAGAGGCCGTGCGTGCAAAACAATTTCTTCTTCTACTTTTCCTTGTCTTGTTTTTGCAACGCCTTTTCTTCTTGACCTCGGTTTTAAAATGCACCTGTCAATCAAAGAGTAGACATAAAGCACTCATTCTCTCTGTTCATGCGTGGTCTAGGGTTTGTGTTCGTGTAACCTCCAACTTCTAACTTCATTATAAAGACACAGTTTGCGTCAAATATATGCAAATAGCGGTGGCAACTTAAGTCATACAGTATGACATAAACACTTACTGGACATTAGATATGTTGCAAGAATGTAGTGCTGATCAGTATCACGGCTATGTTAGATTATGAAAGCAGTCTTGCAATGTTGTAAGTAAGAATACGAATGTATGGTGCCACTCCCATATCTGCACTGTATGTCGGCAAACATTACACGAGGAGTTGCTGCTGGCAGTTGGTACTCTTGTGAAATTAACGTGTCGTCATAATTTGCTTCACCATAATTCGCGTCACACGGACCGCGTCTAATCTGAGCACACATCTACACTGTATTGTTTCTCGAGGTACGTGAATGTAGGCTACAGCCCGCGTGTGCTGGCAACGGAACCGTTCTATCGTGAGGTTGGATTTGAGGTCCAATATACGTTACGGTTTGTCATTTAAGATAACGACACATTTTGTTTGTGTTTTCATGTTGGGATGGGATGACAATGGGGTTTTTTATATTCGTTTTTTTCTATGAGCATTTGCCTAGTCTGGTCTTGAGGTGCTAACTGGGAAATTCTCATCTGTGATAATACAACCACAGAGGCACAGTGTCATAGATGGGGCACAAAGATTAACACATTTGTTAATAGTATTCTAGCATGGGAAAAAGTAGTGTTAACATGCTGAAATAGGGTTGCACACACATGTATATTAATAGGCTAAACACACTTTCACACACGGATAAACAAGGAAACAGAAGTAGAGGGCAGGAAACACAGAGAATTGTAATAGCCAGATGATATGTGACGCACAAGGGGAAGACCGAACCACCAGATTACACTGAAACAACAGCATTGGTCAGATAGCAGCACGTCTCACACTACAATACGGTCCTGTATCGCTATACAGGACCGTATTGTCTCTAACCCGGCTCTAACCCGGCTCTTCTCCATTGAAAAGATCCGGTAGTTCATGATAATGGTTCACCACCACATTGAATAATTGCATTGAATGATATCTTAATTATAATGATAAAGCCATTTTAGTCCCATGTCTGTAGGCTGACAGATAAATTATATGAACAAAAAACATAAATGAATGGGTAAATTAATTAAAACATATAAATAGCTAGATTCACATATAAATAGTTCAATAATATAGTACTTACAAAAGATTAATAAGCAAGTAATAGAGGACGTAAAAGGCTGTGAGGGTGACAGAGACAGGCACAGAGAGGGACGATGGGTGAGACAGGTGAGACAGTGGAGAAGGACAGGGGCGAGGGTGACAGAGACAGGCACAGAGAGGGACGATGGGTGAGACAGGTGAGACAGTGGAGAAGGACAGGGGCGAGGGTGACAGCGACAGGCACAGAGACGGTGACAGGTGTGACAATGTACAACCCCAAATTAGAATATGTTGGGATAATATGGAAAACACACATAAAAAAAGAAAGTAGTTGTTTCTAAATGTACTTTGACTTCTATTTCACTGCAGACAATGTGAACACAAAATATATCGTGTTTTATCTGGTCAACTTAATTTCATTTGTAAAATACATCCTTTCCTGTCGTTAGGACCTGCAACACATTCCAAAAAAAGGTTGGGACAGGAGCAATTTAGGGCTAGTGATCAGGTAAATTGGTTAAATAATGATGTGATTTGAAACAGGTGATGTCAACAGGTTTCAACAGTGCATCACAAAATTAAAAGATTCAAGGAATGTGGTGGAATGTCAGTGCATAAAAGACAAGGACGTAAGCCTAAGCTGAACAACTGTGATCTCCGATCCCTCAGGCGGCAGTGCATCAAGAATCGTCATTCATCTATAAGCGATATCACCACGTGGGCTCAGGACTACTTTGGCAAACCTTTGTCAAGTGGCAAAATAAGTAGTTCCATCCACGAATGCCAGTTAAAACTGTACTGTGCCAAAAGGAAGCCCTATGTTAGGTGTCCAGAAGTGTCGTCGACTTCTCTGGGCTCGGAGGCATCTGAGATGGACCATCACACAGTGGAAACGTGTTGTGGTCAGATGAATCAACATTTTTTGGGGAAAATGGATGCCGTGTGCTCCGTACCAAAGAAGAAAAGGATCATCCAGACTGTTACCAGCAACAAGTCCAAAAGCCTGCGTCTGTCACGGTATGGGGTTGTGTCAGTGCCCTTGGAGAAGTTAACTTGCACTTCTTTGATGGCACTGTTACTGCTGAAAAGGACATGGAGATTTTGGAGCACAATATGCTGCCTTCAAGAAGACACATCTTTTTCAGGGACGTCCATGCATATTTCAAAAAGGCTCCAGTCACCCGTGACCCCTAAATGGGAACAAGCGGCACTGCAATCCCTCCCAGGGATTAGCAGTAGATAATGGATGGATGGATGATGCAAAACCAAATTCTGCACACATTGCTAAGTCCTGGCTGCTGAGGAAGAGGATACATGTACTTGACTGGCCTGCCTGCAGTCCTGACCTGTTTCAAATGGAGAATGCGTGGCGCATTTTGAAGCGCAAAATGCGACAACGAAGACCCTGTACTGTTGCCCACCTAAAGACTTGTTTGCAGCCAGAATGGGACGAAATTACACCTGAAACATTTAATCACTTGGCGTCTTCAGTCCCTAAACGTCTTAAGTGTTGTGAAAAGTAATGGCAACATTACGAAGTGGTAAATGCTTTACTGTTCCAACCTTTTTTTGAAATGTGTAGCAAGAACCAAAAAAGTAAAACATTTTTGGAGGGGGGGGACCCCAAAAAAATGAGAAACGCATGAATGTGCTGTTGTAATGTCTAAAATGAAATACAAGTCAAAGTAAATTTAGAAATCACTACTCTTTTTTTAATTTGTGTTTTTTTCCATACTGTCCCAACCTTTTCTGATTTACGACAGACACAGAGAGGGAGACAGGTGTGACAGTGTAGAAGGACAGGGGTGAGGGTGACAGCAACAGGCACAGAGAGGGAGACAGGTGTGAGTGTAACAGAGAGATAAGGGGAGGCAGGAGAAGGGAAAATCTCTCAGTGGGTTACATTTTTCCAGGGGCTCCACTGCCCCCAGGTAGACAGGACCAGGGGGTCTCTGGAACGCACCCGCAGCCCGCTAACGTCCTTCGGGATGAGACCAGAGGTCGACCTCTCCACCTGCACAGACAGACCGAGAGAGAGGAAGGGGGAAGGAGGAAGAGGAAAAAAAGAGATGAATGAATTCCTCAAAGAATCATTTGATTCCTGAATTGATTCCGCAGTTTGGTCTGATTTCGTGAGAGGGTAAGGAGTGCACGTGTCTTTTTGTGTGTTTCCGTGCATAAAGGAACCGTGTATAGTAAGTGTTTCTGTAGCTAAGATAAAGATGTGCGGTAGGGATCTGTTCAGTACCATTCCGTTGTCCCTGTTCAGGTACTCTATCTCGTGCTCCAAGGGGTAGAAGCTGTGGGGCGTGGCCCAGCTGGACGCGGGCTCCACCATGACCTTCAACATCTGCTTCTCCACCCGACATTTGACCTTCTGTGGGCTGTCAGGTTGAACTGCAAACATGCAAAGAACCCTCTGTCAGCCAGGCGCCGTCCCACAAGTCCATCACTTCAGCCAGTTAGCGCACAGTTAGCGCTCTCAGCTTCATCTACATTAGCTTTAGCGCACTTAGCTTCATCTGCAAAACGGGACTGCAACAGGTCTCAAACCTCATTAGATTCCATCTCAGCACACGCGAGCCCGTCACGCATGTACACAAGCGCAGGCACAAACTCACAGCCCCGCTCGCAGCCCTACTCACCGATGTCTCTCAGGTAAAACTGCTTGGTCTCCCTGAAGTATGAGCGGGTGTTGACGGCCTCTGCGGTCACCAGCAGAGCGGTGCTCTCCTCGGAGTAGGCTGAGAAGGGGTGGAAGAGGGTGAAGGTGTAGCCACCCTCTGCGTCTTTCTTATCGGGGCTGACCCAGGAACAGGAAGGGTTACCCTCCAAACTAGAGACGGAAGAGGAAGACGCACGATGGGTGAAACGGGTCTGTCCGTGTGGACGTGTTCTGGTGTGCGTGTGTGTGTGTGTGCTGTGGATGTTCTGGTACCAGTCAGGGCCCAGTCCCAGGCGCAGGGCGGTCACGTCGCTGTTCTTCCAGCTGCAGGTGAAGGAGCAGGTATAAGATCTCGCTCGACAGCTTAGCTGAGACTCTACAGGCACAAACAACAGTCAGTCGGCCAGAGACAAAATACAGGAGAAACAGTATCATATAAACACAGGAACCTGGGAGGGACAGGGTGACACGGGCCAAACCCGAACAAAATCAACAGCATAGCACGAGGTATGACGTAGAGACAGAGGTGCATCTTATTATGATTGAACACAAGCATTTAACCTGCTGTCTATAAAAAATAAAGGATTCGAGAGCAGAGAACAATAGCAAAGCAGATAACCCAAACGCACCCACACCTACCAGTGCTTTCTGCCTCCTCATCCTCTGCCTCCAGCAGCACGTGTGAGGAGGACAGCTTGCCGTTTTCGCCCCAGCAGCTGTATTCCCCCAGCAGGGAGACCTCCAGGTCAGGCAACGTCAGGCTGTGCCCTTCCATGTCGTAATCTTTCTCGTCCAGGATGTCTCGGTCCTGACCACGCTCATGCCACCACGTCACCCCACCTTCCAGCTCCGTGGGACAGTGGAGTGTGACGCTGCCTTCACGCTTGCCTACAACCACTGACACCGCAAACATGCACGCGCACAAATAGTTTGCGTGAGCGTGAGGGTATTCGTTGTCATTTCAAGTTAGCGGTCTCAAATGAGAGAGACATCAAAGACACTGAGGTATAAGATGTAGTTCACTAAATCGCACACACACTTACAGTTGTCGGGGAACGAGGTGAGTCCTTGGCCCCTATGTATGCAGAGCAGTAGAAAGACCAACGGTCCTGAAATATTCTGAGGATGCTTGCGGAGAGTGGACAAATAATACAATGCTGAATTAATTGAGCAGAAATTGATATTCTTTAAATAAAAAAACACTGATATCGCGTCAAATGCTATAAGTACTTTGAATTTGTTCGACTAATAGCCAATCATTCCGCCAGGAAATCATAGATAATTGCCATCCCAGTAACAGTATGCCATGTTTTAATCTAACAAGCGTCTATCCTCCTGCTCTTGTTACCATGCTGAAGAAAACGTGTTGCTATTTCAAGCGTCGACAGAGAATCAGCTCAGCGATCAAGCAGACAGTGAGTTGAGGTTGTTGTTGGTGGGCTGGTGAGGTTCCTTCTATGTTTTATATGCCTCTAATAGGCAAAGTGGGTGACAAGGTTTTGCCCACTTCTAACCACACATCCCTCAATTTGACGACTGTGTGGGTGGGGGACGGTTAGGGGGTAAAATTCGCCAAACTGTCGTTACACGCTTTCTGTGAATTACTATGATAAATGGTTTTGGGGGTGGAAGTCAGCGGTTATGGTTGTCGACAAGGAAAAAACAGAATGCAAAACTTTTTATTTTCAGTATATGGTCATAACATTTATTTTAAATTAATGATGTAATAATCAGCCTACATTTCGTTTCCCACAGCGTTGACGCTCTCTGGCACATGTGTATGTGTTGTAGGTTGTGGGAGTCGTACATGGGAAAAATGCCACAGAAACTAATTTGATCTACCAGATAAGAAAGACAAGGTACATTCATTGTAACGAGTGTTACAAACACTTTGCATCTCTTGTGTAAGTGTTGTTTGAATACGGAGGCAAAGATGCAAAATTGTGAGTATCTACGGAGGGGCGGGCTGGGGGGAATCCCAGGGATTTCCAGTGGTCGCTGGACAGCTAGCATGACGACAACACCATTATTGACATTAGAGTATATGTCTTAGACGTAGCTTTGCAAAGTCTACAGCACTAGCAACACACACACTTACATAGATTGCCAGCATTCACTTATGAAACAGCTGAGTGGGTTGTTGGGAGTAAATATCAGCTCTCACTTCGTCAGAGGAGAGTAGGCCTACAGTGTGCAGTCGTCTATTATTATTTAATCACTTACTATTTAGTGTTTCTATCTATGGTTTTCCAATCTATGGTTTTGTGTTTGGTGTTGAATGCTGGTCCTTACGCTCTACTTGTCTGTTGCAAACAGTACCTATGATGCATCATATAAACACACGACACCATTAATTTAAAAAGTAAAGTCTGCATTTTCAAGGAACTTGCAAAACATAAATAGGAAACCTCAATTGGATTTTGACTGAACTGCACTGAGGACAAATGTCCTGCGACCAGTTTTGGAGGTTCTTGTATTCCACAGCGTCTGTCTACAAAAAAAAAAACTGTGAGCCACATGGCTGATCTGAGCTGGCCAAACTCATACAGTATCTTATTCATTTCATTTATTTGGAAACATGTGCCATTGTTGACTTTAGTCAATGAACATTCACATATATCCAGTTGCGTCATAGCAACCACATATATCTCAAACAATGAAACAATGCATCATTAAACAAAAGTGCCACATGGTCAAAAAGAAGTAGGGTGAAGCATGATCTTATCCAGCCCTATACCCAACATTTACTAATCACATGAGTATGGCAAACTCAGGTTCATATATCCTCCAACAGTTGCACATACCAAAAAAACTTGCTTGAATACATATTGGGCAAAAATCACACTTTTTTCATATATACCTCGAAACAAGATACTTTACAAGTAAAAGAAAAAAAATGCTGAATACTGCTACATTGCTTAGTGTTTTTGGGTCAATTATTCCAGACCTAAAGCCACTGGTTGACACATCAAAGCTCAATTGCATTTTTGAAATGAAATTTCCTTCTGAGGTTGTATTTTTCCTCTTTTTCTAGGAACAATTTTCGAAGATGACCAGGAAGTCATTTATTTCAGGCTTTTATGCAGCTCATTTGATAAATCACAATGCAGCTTGAAGCTAGCCTACGGCAAATTCTACACTGACCTTTCTCCCCTCGCTGAGTCATTAAGCTGTATGACGCTAAGGTTTAACTGCAAGTAATTTCTTATTCTGTGTATTGACCAGCATGGTCACGACTGATAGACGACTGTCTGGAAATGCGACCGCAATATTTCAAGTTTGTTGCCCTGCCCACACGTTCCTTCATTATCATTAATTGCAGGGACCAATGAAAAAAAAAAACTGTTAGTCTCTACATGTCACAAGGAGAGCGCAGAGTGTAGACCCAAATGCCAGTGACTGAAGTAGGATCCCAAGAAAACGTCAAAAAAGGGAACTCGAAGGGGCATGCTCGCGTCTCTGTAAAAAGGATCGGATAAAGTGAAACTGACGAGATCGGATAAGCAAAGCGACCACCTCGCCCGGACGTAACAAGACACAAGGACAGGTCATCGTAGACGTACGACATCACAAGGCTCTGGTCCTTCTGATTCTTAAAAACAGTCCAACTTTCTAAGAGGTCCAAGTTTCACTTCCCTGTATCAGCAACGGAAAAGAAAAGCTACTTCACCACATTAGTGCGTTTCTGTGTTTAAGAACGGAAGCAGGTACTTGTGGACTTCAACTTTGTATGCATTTTGCGATGAAAGTACCCCGTCAATGAAGTCAATGACTAAAAATACATGTTAAATAGACCATAAGAAAGTGGCACTTATTTAAGAGAGCTTGTTTTTCAACCCCTCACGCTCTTGCTCTTGTCTCGGTTTCGGGCTCAGAGGTTTTGACCACAACTCTGGAGTTTGCACGTGTGTCTGCGTGTGCAAGCGGCCCTTTCTGTTTCCTGACACCACACACACTTGTGCCAAGACACCTTGCCCTTTCTGTCGACACAATGGGAGGCCCCCTCGTGAGTTCGGTGAATGGTCTGGACTTCTTCTTGTCTCACTCAAAGTGTTAACTGTTGTGATATTAGTCAATGGACATTAGAGTATTAGTCAAGTTATTTGCCGATGAAGATACTGAAGTGTATCGGTATGCGAAGAACTCTCCAGTTGACATCCTTTTCAATTTGCCTTTATACAACTGCATAATGGAATTCCTGAAATTCTGTTAAGTGTTTTTGTCTTTTCTTGCACACGCACACACACACACACACACACACACACACACTGGTACATTCACGCATCGGGCCATGCCAGTCATCTGAGAGAGATGATGCAAAACACACACTTGGGAACACCCAGGCCTTTTTGCACAACTTGAACTACATATAATCCACATGTTTGTACGATATTATACAAAACGATATTACAGAGTTGACCAAAGTTGTTTTGATCAGCTTGCCATGAAAGTTCACACGAACAAGGACTTGACTGTGGCAGGAAGGTGCTACATTATTGCCATACTGTATATTAAAACCATTCTCATGTATTTTGCCAGCGTGTGGGCGTCTCTTAGATTAGGCACCCAGAGATGTCTTAATTTCCTTCTACGGAGCGTCTTCTGGTTCCTAGGAGAGGATGAGGAAAGGAAAGCAAAAGAGGAACAGTTGTGTGTGACTTTGTGGGTGTGAGAGCTGTGGATGACCTCTCACCTCACTGAGAGGTCATATTGATTGGATCCAAACACAAGCTCACAAACTCTGTCCAGGAATCCCAGACACACAAGGACAACAGCAACTAGGAAATCTTACTGTTTTCCAGTACACAGGCACATGATTACTGTCACGCTTACAGAGGTCACATTTACAAGCGTTTTTTCCCCCACTAATATTGATGTCAGGTTATTCGGTTGTCTGTCTCTGTTGAGACTAACAAGTTTTCGTCTTTTTCCTTCTTCCAGCTTTGCTCAGGCCCCTAGCTTGGAGGTAGCCATGTTGAGGCGTCCAAGCTGATTCACTCACTCATGTTCACAAACCATTTCCCTAACAACCTCCACTTACCCTGATGTTAGATCATTCTGATGTCAACATCCTTATCTTGTCTAGTCCTACCCTGTAGTGGTGAAGCAGCAATGTTCTACATTCTCCACCATCGTGCTGGTATGTTCACGATACAGAAATGTATGACATGTTGAAACACAGGATTGTCGAGTTAAATGTAAATCTTTATTACATAGATATTTGATTTCCACCATACGTGTTGGGTTGTTGGTACTGAGACAGCAAGAGAGGCGTGAGAGAACAGTGCTTTCTACACATCTCCCACAGTGCACTGGGAGAGCAGAGGAAGATCTCCCACAATGCACTGGGAGAGCAGAACAAGACAGGAATCCCCAGGGTAAGGCTTTGCTCATCTGGAGCAAGAGGTGGAGAACAACCTCTATCCAGGACATTGGGAAAGACAAGTAACAGTTCCAACTCTTGGAACGCGAGCGCGAGGGAGTGGGGGGGATGAGATGCTCAGGACGCGGTTCTCAGTTGGCCTCGTTCTTGGAGGCCTCGTCGAAGTTCTCCACCAGATCTGTAGAAAGAGAGAGACAAGAACGTCCGTCAGGGTCGCTACGTGGAGAGCGCCACGGCGTGCCTGGCCCTGCAGACGGTCCCTGCGTCTTGAGCGGACCAATCGGAGGATGTGGACCTACCAGGAACTTCATCGTCTTCGTCGACCTCTGCAGCAACCATGGGGGCCATGCTGTCTCCAGCTGAGGACACAATGACAGAGTCAGCGGGGGGAAGTGTGTGTGTGTGTGTGTGAGAGACAGGGAACAAGGGGCATGGTTGTCAGAATTCATGAGATCATCAATTGTGGTTTTCAGTCGATGGATCACTCAAGGAATCATCATCCAACGCTTATGATAAGTTGTTAGGTAAACACTCCAAAAAAATCCATACAGTGTTTCTTATACAATGACTGGTGCATGGCAGCAATGGCTTGAGATGAAGTAAAGCACAAATGGAATTGGGTCGAGTAGGAACATCTGAACACGCACAGACATTGTAAGAGTGTGTGTGTGTGCGTGTGTGAGTGAGAGCTTACTGGGTTTAGGCAGGTTCTCCGCCAGTCTCCGGAGGCTGGTCAGGCTGTCGGCACCCAGCTGGTTCAAGATGCTGGGCAGCATCTCAGTCAGCTGCTTGTTCTCGGCGTGGCCGGTGATGGTGAAGGTGTTGGCTGCCAGGGAGGCCTGCACCTTGGGGTTGTTGAAGTGGATGACCGTCCCCTGGTTGGTGAACATGTTCACCTGAGGGAAAAGCAAGACGTGGGCAAGACATGAGGAGGAGGAGAGGGGGATACTGGGAACTGGAGTGTGAGATAAAGGTTGTTTCTATATTCCACCGGATGGCTCGGATGTATAACAAGGTGGGTGGGGTACATTCAAAGTTTGTAGTCTACCTCCTCAATGCCAGAGATGTTGTTGACGCCCAGCTTCTTGAGGGAGAACTGCAGCTTCTTGTCGTCCGCCGATGCTGTTCTGTGCACCACCTTCTTCTTTCTGCGGGCAGAACCCTGGAACAAACCCATGGAAAGCTTGCTTAAATACGACAGCACACCACCGGAGCACTTGATTAAATGGCCAACGGAATACGATCGCCTACCTTGCCGCCGATGCGGACTTGAGCCTGAAGTTTGGCCAGCTTCTCCTGGTTCATAATTGACTCCTTCATCTGAGGACGGGTGAATAACACCATCAACACTGACGTCTCCTGACAAATTCGAACTCCCTTACTTTGCAAGGAATGTTGTCAGAATTCATGAGATCATCAATTGTGTTTTTCAGTCGATGGATCACTCAAGGAATCATCATCCAACACATGGTAAATTATGATAGGTGAACACACATTAAAATACCGTAGTGCATTTATAAAACAATGGCTGGTGCACGAACGCGGTGACTCGAGATGAGTAACGCACAAACGTAATTTGGTCAAGTAAGTGTTTAGGAATGCGCAGCTGCACGACATTCAGTGCACGCCCCTATCAGTCCCAATTCCAAACAGTAGAGTTTCTTTAAGGCAACTAGTTATCCGTCTGATACGATGTATAATCATAATTTACCAGTGCCGATAACAGAAATAAAAACATATTTCAAAAAACACGATGGATTACGCATACCAACTGTACAGAAATTGTCTAGCTAGCCGCCTACATTAGTAGCAAGTTAGCTAGGCTAGCTGGGCCCTGTCTATTGTTAAGGGCAACAAACAAATGCCTTTTGTCTCTTTATTTACATTTGATATAACTGATGAATTTACATGTTATTCCCCTTTAATACTACCAAATGAAAACACGATAAACGGATTTCATTCACTTTTAAAGCTCGTTACCGACCTGGGAGTGTGTAAACACGCGGACCTACAGAACGAGGGGTGGAAGGAAAGAGGGAAGGAAAGGAAGTGACGAAATATTCAAAGATCATGCCCCGGTGAAATGTGAGAAATGTAACCAACTTAAATCGAAATTTGTATTCATACACATAAATAAGTTGAGCATAGTTTGTATATATACACTTAACATTATAATAAAAGAAAAGACAACAGCAGATGATTAGGCCATGGAGTGGACGAAAAAGTTGCACAGATCTGGGGTTGCCAGGTTTGAATTTAGAGCGTTTCAACTACAAATATAAAAGAATGAAAAGATTATCGAAAGTAAATAACTAAAATCGAATAAAATTAAAATTAAAATAAAATAAAAATACTAATTTAGCGTTTGTGGAGATTTTTTAACCGTTTTCACGACATTAAGACAATTGTGTAGAACCAGAAAGTTGTGCCTGGCAACCCCCCTTCTTTCACATGTCATGGCTGCCTCCGGTGCGCTGAGAGGCAACGTGTTAGCAAATTTGGAATATAAACTTTGGATTGCATTTAGCTAACAAGAGGTGATCTGAGCCAGAATTGAAATACAGAAACTATACTCATTCTTCATACCTAAGGAACACCACCACATCAGGTAAACAACAGTATGAAACACGCTACTTTAGCTGGCGGCATGGCACGACTGGCGGGTTAGCTGGATTCAAGCTAACCAAAGTTAGATTCCATTGTATTTGTATGTTTCTACACGTGTTTTAATCCATGCCAAACATCCTACTGTCATCCAGGTGGCCCCCTCATCGAGTTTCAGAAGTTAAAGCAAGCGATAGACATGGCTTCATTCAAGCCCACTAAAATTCAGCAATACCCCAAGTTGGGCGAGAAAGTCACACAAGATACTTTGTACTGGAAGAACTATAAGGTATGTACAGTAGAATGTAGGTCTATGCAAATCCCTACCTGAATGTTGTTGTTGCTAGCGTCTTCCCTTCCGGAGGAATACCATTCTCTTCGCGAGTCTAATCATTCTTGCCTGCTGTTGTGTTCCACAGTCCCCAGTCTTGATCAAGGAGTTTGGAGCGATCACAAATATTGATTTCTCCCCATTGGCACCTCACAACTATGCAGTGACGGCATTCACACGGGTAAGGTCCTCTTCTTCACCCTGACATCACCCGGTATTTCAAAGTCGCCGTCAACATCCACTGTTGACAGCTGCTCCTGGGAAACACAGCGATCTAGCTGCACATCTAGAGCGAATATCGGTGCTACAATTCTGCAGATTCAAAATAACCACATCGATTTTTTTTGCGGGCATGGCTTTCTCTCCCATCCTCTTCCTCTTCTCCCCACTTTCCCTCCTGGTCCTCTCTGCCCCACAGGTCCACATCTACGGCCCGTTCTCCCAGGAGCCCGTGAAGACCTTCACGCGGTTCAAAGACACGGCGTACTGCGGGCGCTACCGGTCCGACGGCCAGATGCTGGTGGCCGGGTGCGAGGACTCGGTGGTGCGTCTCTTCGACGTCAGCGGCCGGGTGGCCCTGAGGATGTTTAAAGGGCACTCAAAGTAGGTCTGCCGCGCCCTGAGTACGTCCTATCCGCTCCTTCCACGCAAAAATCTCTTATCCTCGCTGTGCTGGAACCAGCCCTAGCGAAGGGCCTAGGTAGATGGCAGTGGCAGGTGATGTCTGATTCTCTCCCCTGTTCTGGGGTTCTGTTCAGGGCCGTGCGGGTGACGGATTTCACCTCGGACCGCTACAAAATCCTCACCGGCTCCGACGACTACAGCTGTCGCCTGTGGGACATCCCCAACGCCACCCAGCTGTGCTCCTATCAGGAGCACACGGACTACATCCGCTGTGGCGTCGCCAGCAAGCTTAGCAGGGACCTCTTCGTCACAGGTCAGACCCTCACCTCAGGCTGTGTGTGTGCGTGTGCATAGGTGGGTGGGTGTGGGTGGGTGCGTGTGCGTGAGACAGATAATGTGTGTGTGTGTGTGAGAGAGAGTGTGTGCATTAAAAGAGAGCTACAGAGAGTGAGTGTGAGGGAGATTTCTGACCTGCCTGTGTTTACCTCCCCTCCCCCAGGCTCCTACGACCACACAATCAGAATGTTTGACGCTAGGACAGACAAGAGCGTGATGACCATGGACCACAGCCAGCCTGTGGAGAGCGTCCTGCTCTACCCCACAGAGGGGCTCCTAGTCTCTGCAGGTGAACCCTGAATGGACAAAACCATGTGAAATAGACCAACCTGACTGGGTTATATCATCAAGCGTCATTTGTAACCGTGGCTATGTTGACCAACTGCGGCTTCTGTTGGTGATTGATGCCTGTTGTTGCTCCTCCTCTCCTCAGGGGGGCGCTACGTGAAGGTTTGGGACCTGTTGAAGGGAGGCCAGCCTCTCGTGTCTCTGAAGAACCATCACAAAACTGTCACATGCTTGTGTCTCAGTGGTAACGGAGAAAGACTGCTCTCTGCTTCTCTAGACAGGTGTGTGTGAGCACAAAGGGATCCTTGTTGCAATGAGTTCTCGGGTGATGCATCGCCTGACCTGTTCAGTGACGATCTTAGCTTCTTGGAGAGCTTGCTTGAGCAACTGTTAGGAGTACAGTCTGCTACAGGACCATTCATTCCTGTTGACTCCGCTTTGCCCCTTGAACTGAAGCCGTGCTGTGTTCCTGTAAGCCCTTGTGTGACACGTTAACGTAAAACTGTGTGTGCGTCTGCCATCTCTCCAGGCACGTGAAGGTCTACAACACCACCAACTACAAAGTGGTCCACAACTTTGACTACGCAGCCTCCATTCTGAGTCTGGCCTTGACTGTAAGAACCCCACGCCTCCGTCAGTCGTACGCTTTCCACGTTGCCTTCTGGTCCCATCGGTAGACCGGTAACGCGTGTGCATGTGTGTGTCTGTTCCCAGCCCGAGGATGAGACCATCGTGGTGGGGATGACCAACGGCGTTCTGAGCGTCAAACACAGGAAGAGCCCGGAGGACAAACAGAAAATGCCCGGAAAAACCAGACGCAAGCCAACGTACCGCGTTTTCGTCAAGGGCCGGAATTACGTCCCTAAACAGGTAATAAGCTTCTATCTGCTCCTCGGCTGCCTCATCCCGTTCACATCTCCAACGTTGGCCACTCCTCTGGCGTGTTCACCTCGCCGTGAAGGGGCGGTCGCGTCTTGGGGAGCGTGGGAGCGACGAGCAGCGCTGCGAAGGCGTTGGGAACCGGAGTTCGCTTGCCAGGGAGCTTTCTAACCAGCTAGGTCTGTGGGAGGGGCCTGAAGCCACCGCGTGCGCCGCAGATGGAAGAGTATCGCAAAAAAAAAAACACGTCGCAAACGTATCGTTTCGCGGTCTGAAAGAGGCTCGTTTGGATCGGCCCAGCCCTACTGTCGATTCCGGACTTCCGGAGTGGTCGGGTCACCGTAGAGTCAGGGTGACCTCCTGAGACGAATCCAATCACAGCTACCGCTGCTCACTTGCCTTAACGACAGTGTCTATCCTGCTATTCACATACTGCTATTTACATTGAGTTTGAATAAATGTTATCCCTGCCCTGTTTGTGATGATCTCTCTCCCTTTGCCTTCCCCTCAGGATGACTACCTGGTCAGCCGGCCAGTCCAAATGCACCTCGCCAACTACGACAAGCAGCTGAAGACGTTCAATGTGTCCAAGGCTCTGGACGTCGCTCTAGGGGTAACTATGACTACCCAGGTCTCTTGGGGAGGGATGAGGTCTCTGCTGGGGAGGAAGGCTGAGAGGGGGGGGGTGAGTACTAGTGTAGAGTGCCTTATTCGATGGAGGAGTGTATAGTGAGGATAGGAGCGTGTCGGGTCAGAATATTACGCCCGCTGTTTGTTAGCGGTCTGTGAACCGGCGTGCGTGCGTCTCGTTTGTGACAGACGTGGCTGAGGCAGAAGAAGCCCGAGGTGACCGTGGCGGTGATGAAGGAGCTGGACCGCAGAGGGAAGCTGAGGAACGCGTTGGCCGGGCGAGACGAACAACAGCTCTCCCAGATCCTCAACTTCCTCATCGGGTATGTAGAACCGGTCCCATCCCCTGAAACCTGGATACGGTGGTCATACCGCTTATACTCAGGCACACGGCAGACGAACGATGGAGGGGTCTACCTCTGCGGGAGAGAGACTGCAGGTTCGAGCCCCCGCTCGCCACCGCAAACACGTTTTGGTTGTCTCTCTGCAGGAACGTGGTCGATACGAGGTTCGCCCCGGTGTTGGTGAACGTGACCGACGTGATCCTGGGTGAGTGACCGCGGAGGCGTTGGCACGAATCAGCGACACGTTCAGCATACGATGATGCTTCATCTCGCAGTCTCTAACCGCTGCTCCATTCTCGATGTTTCCTGTCTACCTCTCTGTGTGTGTGCGTGTCTCGGTGTGTCCGTCTGTCCAGATATCTACCGGTCAGTGGCTGGCCAGTCCCCCATTGTGGACAGACAGATGGCGCGACTTCGGGACCTGGTGGAGAAGGAGGTTGACTACCAGCAGGAGCTGCTGGAGGTTATGGGCATGCTGGACACTCTTTTCGCTTCCTCGCTCCCCAAGAAAGAGCTGCCTTGTCCAGGCAGCAGCAGGGCGGCTAACGGGTTGAGCCAGGTGGAGGTGGGGGCCTCGGGGCCACAGCCACAACTGCAGGCTGCCTGAGCGGGGAATGGGGGGGGGGACCCTGGGGGAAGGCCTGTATGGTTCTGGAACTGATTCCCGACGTGTTCTGGAACGTGGGACTACAATTGAACGTGATACGGTACTTTCTTGAATCTGTCTCGGGTGGCTCTCGATGGAAGCCGTGGAAACGTGGACCTGGCTCACTGCAGTAGGCCCACAGCTGTTTCCCGTGACTGATCATCTTTTGAAGGAGCGCGAGAAGACGAGATGGAGTGTCATGTTAGTGCGTTTTCCTACATTTGTATGTGTATTCCACCCATTTTTATGGTTGTAAAAAGATGGAATTAATTTTATTTGAATGTCAAAGCTAATGTTTCTTTATTCTCTGCTATAACTGGGTGCATATGTACATTTATTGATTGGTATTTCGAGAGCATATTGTGCATCATTTCAATGTGCAGTTTTTATAAAGAAACAATGAAATGTGGAAATCGTCTCGCTGTATAAAGTATAATTTGTTGTCTATATAACGATGTCTGCGATAAACAAATATAAAAACCAAGTTACCAATACGGTGAGCCAATATAGTAATGACAGCACTTGTAAAAGTGCATAAAACGAGAGAAAATGGAGAAAATACTAAATATATATTTCGAGGTATAAGGTCATCGTGCCCAGAGGT
This sequence comes from Plecoglossus altivelis, assembly GCA_036571765.1. Lineage (NCBI taxonomy): Eukaryota > Metazoa > Chordata > Actinopteri > Osmeriformes > Plecoglossidae > Plecoglossus > Plecoglossus altivelis. The sequence goes on from BROE01000025.1 coordinate 3,299,075, forward strand.
CGTTGAGAGTGTACTGATGTCGATACAATACAGATAACATTAAACTAGCGGGCGGAGCTTTGTGACAAACTCCCTAGATCGTTGTCGGTTCACACTCAATGGTTCATCTCTCGAAGAACCGTGGATCGAGCGAGCCGCTATTCAAGCCCCGACTACGACGTAAAATCAGCGTTGAAGTCGCGAACTCTGAATGGATTGTAAGTTTCGCCCGCAATCTTTTGGAAATCGATTCCCTCTGAAGTCTCTGGATTGAACTCCCTGTCTGCGGTAACTCAGGTAATCGTGCTTTGGTCTACACTACAATGACTAACCTTTAAATAGTCGCAAACAGTTTAATAAGGCTAGCATACATTGGGAAATTAAAAAAGACACACGGTCGTCAGGTGTACGTGACACTTACTGGGGCTAAACCCCTAATCCGACAGCATGCAATTAGTTTGAGATGAATAATAAGGTATTATTTGCTTGCTTGCTTGCTCGTCGTTTTAAATTGATAGTGCATGCTTTATTTGCTCTCTGCAATGCTATTAGGATAGATTCTGCTTCTGTCAAAAGAGGGTAGGTGAAGGAAATGAATGAGAGATTTTCAGAGGCACCAATGAGTCTACCCCTGCTCCCTGTCTCCCTCTCTCACTCTCGAACTCCCTCTCTCCCTATCCCTCCCTCCCTTACCTCACCTCGTCTTTCACCCCTGAAGAATGGGTCGTTAGTGATATGGAGACGGATGTTCTGTCCCTGTTTCTAGGAAGTGACTGATCTAAGGGATACAAGTAAGGGGGTCTGGACTCGCGCGCGCGCATACACACACACACCCACGCACACACGATATGTAAACACTTGTTATATTTCGTAGACACTCCTCCAGTGTGGGGAAGCAGATCCTTCTAGGTCATTTGAAATACAGGTAACTCAATCTATGCCTATCACAAGTGGGCTGAGGTGGGGGGAATCCCTCTCTGAATTGCTGCTCCTGTGGTGCCTTTCATGTACTGCTCTCTGAAGAGATTTGGGTCCACACATCCCAGCCTCTATCTGTGGGTATCTGCAAAGCCTTTTGCAACATGTCTTGTGTAACAGGCTATCCAAATCCAATTGGATTCAATAAAACCTACATCTGACTCTTAGGGTTAGCGTGCAAAGGGGTGGGTGGGGGCAACGTCCAGCCTCTGTGTGGCCCGGAACTGGGTTGTCATCGGGCCAATTCTGAAACCGTCTCCCTTGCCCCCCTGCCCTCTCAGATCACACTGGCAGGTCTGCTCTAGATCAAAAGGAACTCTGGTCCCTCGCCATAGCTCTGCGTTCCAAGGAAAGCGTTTCGGCGAATCCGAACCTCAGTCCCACAGCTTCGGTTTTTATTTCGGAATTCTGCCTGGACGTATAAGACAACAGAAAGCAAAGTGGGTATGCTTGTGAGAGAGATGGAGAGGGAGAGAGAGAGAGAGGGATGGGTAGAGATCAGTAGCAGAGCATCTGACAGCGAATCGAGAGGGCCCAGGTTCAAATCCCCACTTGTATAATGTCCAAATCAAAGCGTCTGCTATATGAATACACAGATGGAGAGAGGGGCGAAGCAGGTTGTGTGTGTGTGTGTGTGTGTGATACCATCTCCCCTCTGTCTCTCTTTAGGGGCAGGACATGGAGCTGAGCAGGAGAGAGGTGCCTCTCTACGTGAGTACACTGTTCCTATCGACGAGGAAACCAGGTCAGTTTGGAAGCGGTGATTGCCAGGCTGGGGAAACGGCATCCCACGAGAGCTCAGCTGATAGAGAGAGATAGGAAGAGAGCTGTAACCCTCTCTTCTATTTTCCTCTCCATGCTCTCCCGGGGTCCTCCCGGACCAGGCTGGTCTGAGGCTGATGCTAGGACCAGCCTGGTCTGAGGCTGATGCTAGGACCAGCCTGGTCTGAGGCTGATGCTAGGACCAGCCTGGTCTGAGGCTGATGCTAGTACCAGCCTGGTCTGAGGCTGATGCTAGTACCAGCCCGGTCTGAGACTGATGCTAGGACCAGACTCTAGACTTCTTCTGTCACAGTGAAACCAGCGCTTTAGCAACACACACAAAAAATCTTCTTCTTTGGTTCCCATCCTCTCCTTCGCTCTGTCGCTCTCCTTGTTGTTTTCCTCCTCTTTTCCTCCTTTCCTCTCTCTCCTCTCCTCCCCTCCCCTGACCTCTCATTCCCCCCGTCATTTCCCTTCCTGCGTTCTCTCTTCATTCTCTCCTCCTCCTCTTTTCTCTTCCTCTCAGTCTCCCATTTTCTCTCTCGCACTCCCATCCTGTCCCTACCAGCCCATCTGCGTCCCTCCCTCATCCCTCCATCTTTCTCCTCTCTTCCGACCCTCCCTCCCCTCCCCTCTCGTATCTGCCCATCTCCTCTCATCCTCTTCGCCCAGCTGGTAGCACAGAGGCAAGCATTCCTGGTTTTATTGGAGTCTTGGGAGCAAATCTCCTCGCTCTCGCTCTTCTGCAGTCTCATCACTCCCCCTCTCTCCCCCCCCCTCTCTCCCCCCCTCCCCTTTCTCTCATCCCGTAGGGCCAGGCGAAGGTGTTTGCGTTGCTGCCTGCCTTGGAGCCGCTGCTCGAGGAATATGAGGTCTTCGTCGTTCTGGAAGGGTCCACTCTGGCACATGTCATCAGAGCGCAAAGAGATGTTATGCTTTGCTTCATAGTGCCCGGTCAGTGTGTGTGTGTGTGTGTGTGGGTGTGTGTGTGTGGGTGGGTGGGGGCGTGTGCGGGGGTGTGTCTTGTGGCAACCAAAGAGCTCAGAGCTGAGTTTGGAAAAGACTAAAGTGCCCAAAAGAAGAATGTGTATTTTCTTCAAAATAGTCTTTCCATGAAGGAGGGAAATCCTTGGGGTCCTAACCAGGGCTATGCAAGGCAGCAGAAACCAGAGCAGGGGGGGGTTATGGTTAAAAAACCATTGCCAGATTCCAGCTCTCCTCCATGTTGCTATCGCTTCCTACTCAGTCTCCTCCAGGCGTGCGCTGGTCAGTGTTTTCTACAGCTCCCCAATCAACTGATGATGCACAGCAGCTCTCCACATTGGAGGTCCGACACACGATTGGCTGGCTGGAAATGTTCCTACCTGGCCTGGATCCTTGTCCCAGAGCAGGCCCGGGGGCTTTTCACTGCGTCTGAGTTCCCTGGTTGCCACAGTGTGGGTCTGTGTGTGCAAGCATTTGTACCACACACCAATCCCAAACACTGTGAATGATAAGTGGATATGAAGTAAAGTTTTTTTTCTGCTTGTTGTGTTGAGTATGGATCAGTGAGGGAGTGGTGGGCTGAAATGCAGGATGTTGCAGGTTTAAAGCCCCCTTCTGTATATTGCTTTGGATGAGTGTCTGCTACATGAACATGTTATATTATCTCAGCCTGTCTCACCCTTGGTCTGACCTCCTTCCTTCCTGTCTTGTCGTCTGATTGGTCAAAAAGGTCATAATCTGGCAGAGGTGGTCCTAGTTCATGCCTACGTTTGCTCTGAGACCTCCCCCCTCGTGTTTGTGGGAGGGGCCAGTTTAGAGTATGTTCAGGATGATGCTCAGGTAGGGACTGACACGCACACACACACGCACACGCACACACACACACACACACATATATACGCAGTTACGCACAGTACGTAACCCTCCACCTTCCATAGGAACTGGCCGAGCACCTGGTGAGCCACAGTCAGTATCTGACTTCCAGAGACCACAGCGAGCTGAGCAGCCTCTTCTCCCTGGGCCAGGAGACCTCTCGCTGGGCCATGGACCACCACCTAGCCCTGGCTGTGGCCAATCTGGACATCCCGCCCTCCTGGAGCCTGCTGTCCGGCCCCTGTGGACACGGTGAGACGATGAACAACCCTGTCGCCGGTCGGTGGTTGTTGGGCACCGAGTCAGCTGGATAAATCATCTATGGGGTGTCTCTCCGGGGTGAAGTTGGAGATTTCTGTCGAGCTGAGGGAACTAGCAGCCCGGCTGTGAGGTCATCAAAATACAGGCTTAGCTTTTTGAATGTTTTAGACAAAGAGCGAGGAAGGGAGAGAGAGAGAGAGAGAGAGAGAGAGAGAGGAAGGGACGGAGGGAGAGAGTGTGAGAGAGGAAGAGAGGGAGGGAGAGAGAGTGTGAGAGAGAGGAAGGGAGGGAGAGAGAGAGCCACAGAAAGAAAGTGTGAGAGAGTGTGTGTGTGTGAGAGAGAGCGTGTACGGGGGGGAGTGTGTGTGTGTGTGTGTGAGAGAGAGAGTGTGTGTGTGTGTGTGTGTGTGAGAGAGAGAGAGAGAGAGAGTGAGTATGTGTGTATGAGAGATAGTGTGTGTGTGAGAGAGAGTGTACAAGGCAGTGTGTTTGTGTGAGAGAGAGAGAGAGACAGTGTGTGCGTGAGAGAGAGAGTGTGTGTGTGTGTGTGTGTGTGTGTGTGTGTATGTATGAGAGAGTGCGTGTGTGTGAGAGAGAGAGATAAGGTATCAGTTGGCCAGCCTTGGCTGTGTGCCTCCTCTCTGTCTGCACGCTGCAACTCAGCCCAAACGCGGCGGATGCAGATGAACTCTTCACCTTCCCTCTCCTTCATATCCGTCTCCCTTCCCTCTTGTCGCGGTCGTTCAGCGCGTCGTCCCCACAGCGCGTCTCCGTGACACGCGCGTCCGGCTGGATTCATCAGCGCCGATTCATCGTCCGGTAACGAGATTAGCAGCGCTGTGCTGATACAGCCTGGGGGTACAGTCTGGTTGAAACACAAACTGTGTGTGTGTGTGTGTTTGGGTACGAGCTTGGCATGTGTGTTTGTTTGCGTGGGTGTGTGGGCCTCTGGCGTAAATAACAAATTAGATTTTCTGTTAATGTTGTTAAAGCAGTCTGGTTCATTGCACCACGACACAAATGACCCTCTATGACAGTTTGCGGTTAACTGACCTAATTGGATAAGGTCGTTTGTGACGTCACGCGCACAGTTATCAGTCTGATAGACAGGCGTCCATCAGGACGGAGAGACAGAAGTCTCCAGGATGTCCTCTCCTTCCTAATTCCTGTGTTATTAGTTATCAGCAGTAATTAGAATCAGCAGTTGAGTCAAGATGCTCATGCAGATTTGTCCATTTCTTGATAACCATAGCATGTGTGGGGTTCGATCGTAGCAGTAGATTAGCATGTGTGGGGTTCGATCGTAGCAGTAGATTATACTAGCAGGTATGGTGTTGACTGTAATAGCAGGTGTGTGAGAGCTAGCCGTTCTCTGACACGCATAACTAGCAAGGATGGACAGACGTGTCTGAATTAGTGTCTGACAGCATGGTGCGGATTTGAGGCTGGCAGTATGATGTGGATTAGAGGCTGACCGCATGGGGCAGATTAGAGGCTGACCGCATGGTCTGGATTAGAGGCTAGCAGCATGGTGGGGATTAAAGAGTGACAGCATGGTGCGGATTGGAGGCTGACAACATGGTGTGGATTAAAGGCTGATACCGTCTTGTGGATTCGAGGCTGACAGCATGGTGTGGATTAGAGGCTGATACCATGGTGTGGATTGGAGGCTGACAGCATAGTGTGGATTAGAGGCTGATACCATGGTGTGGATTGGAGGCTGACAGCATGGTGTGGAATAGAGGCTGATACCTTGGTGTGGATTAGAGGCTAATACCATGGTGTTGATTGGAGGCTGAAAACATGGTGTGGATTGGAGGCTGACAGCATGGTGTGGAATAGAGGTTAACAGACAGACAGCTAGTCCATCACGGGAGGCAGTCAAGTGGGTCAGTAGAACAAACAGATCATGGAGGAGTGGAAGGGGGAGAAGAAGGGAGAAGTAGAAAGGAGGAGTGGAGGAGAGGAATGTACAGGAGAGAAAAAAGCAGAGAAGAGGGGACGAAGGAACTGTTTTCTATTTCAGAACCAGTTGTAGCACACACACCGGCTGTCCTAGATCAGGCCCAAGCGGGAATCGAACCCAAGACCTTCTGGCTGTACAGGCCATGCCACATAAGAGAACATTGAAAATGGGAAATGGAGGTGGCGTACAAGAGGAAGTGGGGAGAGTAGAGGGAAGGGAAATGGGGCCATCTGTAGTGTCACTGTTCCTTATCAGTGCATGGTGCTTATTGAGGTTAATTGAAGTTACTTAGGAAGGCTAATAATAATAATACTAAAACAGTCCTGTTCTTTCTCGCTGTCTTTCTCATCCTCACTCATCTTTCGAAATCTCTCTTCAAACCACCTTCCTTGTGTTTTTGACTTAACGACTTCTCTTCCCTTCCCCAACCACTTCTCCTCCACACACATCTCCCCTTCTCTCCCTCTCCTCTCCTTCTCCTCTCCTCTCCCTCTCCCCCCTCTCTCTCTCCTCTCTTCTACCCTTCTCTCCCTCTCCTCTCCTCCTCTCCTTCTCCCCTGATCTTCCCTCCTCTCCTTCTCCCCTCCTCTCCCTCTCTGCCCCTCTCTCTCTCCTCTCCTCTACCCTTTTCTCCCTCTCCCCTCCTTCTCCCCTCCTCTCCCTCTACCCTCCTCTCCTCTCCTTCTCCCCACCTCTCCCTCTCCGCCCCTCTCTCTCTCCTCTCCTCTACCTCCGTATCCCTTCTCCTCTCCTTCACGCGCCTCCCTTCCCTTCTTACCCTCCTCTCCTCTCTACTCCCCACCTCTCCCTCTCCGCCCACCTCTCTCTCTTCTCCTCTACCCCCCCCTCCTCTCCCTCCCCCGCCGTCCTCCAGATCGCTTCCCCAGGAGGAGTCTATCCTTCACCCTTGGCAGTGCGTTGAGGGCCTGTGCGGTTGGAAGTGGCTCGCAGCTGCGGAACTGCTGTGCCAGACGGGGCTGAGTGCCTGGCCGTGCCCTCCAACGAGGGGAGGGCACAACAACCCCCCTGCAGCTGGCCCAGGCCGCCGGAGACCCAGACATGCTGAAGAGCTACGTGCGCGCCCAGTAAGGAGACTAAGACAAGGAAGAGAGCGGAGGGCGGTAGAAAATAGAGGGAGGGGAGGGTGAACCTGCAGCAGGGGTGTGCCAAAGCGCGAGCGGCCGCATGAGTTCCTCTATTTGGATTGTAAAACCTAAGGTTTGGAAGCAGAGAGGAGGCACGGTGACCTGAAGAGCAGACGTGGGGAGAACAAACCCGCCGGCAGAGCCCTTATTTGGGCTTTGTATGCGCTCCGTGCTCCATGAGAGACGTAGGAAATGGAAAAGAGAGGAGAGTCCGAATGACGGCAGGGCCAGCTTCATTTCACCCAAGATTCCACCCCTCGTGGGAGCGGGATACTGGCGGCAGATATGCCGGGATCGACACAAGCTCATGATTAGAAACGAATTAATGAGCTGAAGGGCGCGGTCTACTCCGGCTGGACGATTCAAATGAGCTGTGAACTTAGAGGGCAGCGGGCATGGGTATCGCGAGATTCTCCTACGTACTCTTGGCCGTGAAACAGACAGCCTCGCCCCAGCCAGGGGGGGGAGGGGGCTCTCCAGGGGACAAGTGGGGGACAGGGAGGGGGTGTCTTAAGTCTTCCTCGTCTACTCCGGCTAGGGGGGTGGGGTGTAGGGGAGGGGTAGGGTGTGGAGGGTATGGGGATGGTGGGCTACTCCGGCTAGATGATTAGCGCTAGAGGGAGAACGAAGGAGGGAGGGCTCTAGCTTCCTTCTTTACGTCACCCTTGGTGTCCTTCCAGGGATGGGTTTCGGCATTGTGTGGGCCTACACGAAGTGATTGGGATGACATATCCTTGCTGTTCCCCGCTAGCCCGAAAACCAGATGAATCAATACGTAAGAGCGCCTTGCAGGCTTCCGCAGCGCTTAAGGACGAGTCATTCATCAGAATCGGCTGTGTTGGAGCAGGGAAACGTCTACTATACAGAGCAGGAGGCGGGTCCCTGAGGACCTGGGTTCAGAACCACTGAACCAGAGAATTCCACACCCTGGATGGCGATGTACTGTACTTGCACTGCGTTCTAGATTTATGACCTTTTTAGTGCTGAAAACAACCCATTTGTGTAATTTGAAGTCACCCCCATTTGAGAATGAGATCTAGTATTGACTCTTGATGAGGTTCTGTCTGTGTTGGTGTAACGTGTACGTGTGTGTGTGTGTGTGGTGTGTGTGTGTGATTTATTCATCTCGGTGTTGTCTGCATTCCTCACATGACTGAGGGGCTGTAAATTCAGTTCCCTGGAACATCTTAGCTCCTAGATCCTATAGGTCCTGTTTGAACCACCTGTCAAAGTACGCCACGTGTGAGGTCAGAGCGGTCTGGCTGCGAGGCGCTACACACACACACACACACACACACACACGCACACGTGAGATTTGAATGCTGTGCGAAACGCCTCCACTTTGTGTTCCCAGCCCCCCCAACCCCCTGGCCACGCCCCCCGCCGGTCTGTCTCAGGTGTGGGCCGACAGGTCCCGCCTCCTCAGGTACGCCCACGACTCGGAGAACCTGACCCTCACGGTCCGCCAGAACCACGTGCAGGACCAGAACCCTCCTTGGAACCGGTGCGACGACATCCTGATCCTGAGAGAGCGACTCCGAGATGACAGCTTCCTCAGAGAGGTCTCAAACTTGAACGGTTTTGCCCCGTCGAACCCAAACGCAAAACCGGTCACCGGTAGTTTGACGTCCGCAATGGTCTGCCGATCACCCATGTCTCTCCTACCTCTTTCCTTGTCGACCAGCTCAAGTTCCTCTGGCGCGGTTCTGGGAGGGGTGAGGAGCGAGCGGAGGTCCGGGACCAACCTGAGGAGGGTGCGTTTGTACTTTTTGACTCTTGTTCGTTTATTTCGCTTTCATCCGAAGCGACGTGCGCGGCGCGCGCACGTAAAGCACTTTCGAACGTCACGGATCGGAGGTGCTTCGTTCGGCTTGCGTTGATTGTTTTCATGCCTCTGTTTCCGTGGTGCGTCGTGTGAGGGCCCTGCGATGTTCCAACGATCTGTGCTTGACCGCCCTCTTCTGGGGGCTACAGGTACTGTTAGACACGGGACTGGAACACAAACACTCCTCCCTCTCCCTCTGCCCCCAGTCTTCTCTTTTTTTCAGTAAGGCTGTACATGACAGCGTTAGTACAGCCTTTAAGGCCGTTTCCAAACCTATAAAAACCTCTTCCTATCTCCCTTGCTCTCGCTCTTCTGTCTCCCCCCCTCTCCCCCCCTCCTCTCTTTTGTCAGCTCTGTGGGCTGTCCTACCCTCGTGGTTACTCTCCCCCTGCCCCCCCCTCTGTGGCAGTGGGGTCAGAGCTGGAGGCCTCGGTTCTGTGATTGGCCAGGCGATCACGGCACCCTGCTGGGCTGCAGAAAGCCCTCTGCCTGACATGGCTGGATTTTCCCCTCCAGAACCCAGGCTGTTGTTTGGGGTGTACCCCCCTCTCCTCCCCTCCCCTCTCCTCCCCTCCTCTTTCCACTCCTCCTCCGGGTCCATACGACCCCCTGTAACCATGTTCCTCTGTGTGTGTGTGTGTGTGTGTGCGCGCGTGTGTGTAAAGGTGTATCCCCCGTGTCCATCCACGAAGGAGTCGATTCTGCCGAGGAGAAGGTGAGAACGACTCGCACGTGCGGTTTTCGCCCGGCAGTCCTGCCTGCACCCCTGTAGATACAGAGCACGCCGTTCCAATAACCACACTAGCTCACAGTCTACTACACTGGAGCTACAGACAAGCATCCATAACTGAACACTACAGCTCTCTGTCAGACCATCAGAATAGCGTGTTATTGCATACCCAGGACTCCTAAAGTGACTGTGTTTACAACCACCACCCCCCCCCCCCCCCCCCCCCCCCCCCCCACCCCCCCGCCCTTTGACCTTCTCCTACCCCTCAGTCCGTCATAGGGGTAGTTCTCCCCCCACAGTTCCCAGTTTAGTGCTAGAACCCACAAACAAGGCATTGGTAAAGAGAGAGAGAGAGAGAGGGGGGGGGGTCTGGTGTGATTGGCTGCTTCTCAGTCGCTCCACTGTTCCACCCGGTGCATTGTGCAGGTGTAAGTGGAAAGGCGGCGCCTCGCTTGAATCCTGGGTTTTGTGAGACGTGTGGCGTGCGGGCCATGTGTTTTGAAAGGTGTGGCGCGTGTGTGTCGAGGTCTGGTGTGCATGTGTGTGAATCATGTGCTTCTGAGCCCCTGGAGAGCTTTAAGTGCAGCTGGTGGTCAGCTAATGGATCACACACATACACAAACACGCACACACACACACACACACGTGTAGAAACCCAGCACCAGTGTGCCATGTGCGTAGGCCACCCTCTCTACTACGCTCGCTCTCCTCTGCACTGGTACTCTGATGATGAAATCCATTAGGGTGTTTGCGAGCGTGTGCCTGCGTGCGCGGGAGCTTCGTCCTGTGTCGCACGTGTGTGTGCGTGCGTGTCAGCGTGAAGGCGAGCGAACGCACCAGAGCCGTGTCAAACGCTCCCCGCTCTCTCTCTCTCTCTCTCTCTCTCTCTCGCTCTCTCTCTCTCTCTCTCTCTCTGACCTTGCCTCTTTACCATGGACGCGCTGGAGGAGCCGCTGATGTTCTGTCTGAACGAGGAGGACGAGGACGACGACGAGGAACCGCCGCTGTCCGAGACCGGTGAGTCGCAATCCTCGCCTCGTCCCTCACAGCGGATCCGGACTCGGGACTCGGAGTCTGTGGTCTGATAGGCAGTCTATAGGCAGTCTCGCCTGTGCCCAAATAGTGGGTTAGCCACGCATTAGCCCCAGGGGAATGTTCATTGGACTTAACTGGAACGTTCTGGTAGCTCCCAGGTCATGGGCCTGGTTGGTGGCATCTAGTTCCTGTGGGCAAACTGTTCTCCTGAAGCAAGGTTATAAAGGGGGGCCTTCGAGACAGCGGTTTAGTGCGTTCCCTCTGTGGATTGTGGAACTGTGGGATGTGGTTCTAGGATAGGGGGTGGAGGGCTGGGGGGGGGAGTGAGAGCTGGGCTCTGTCCCCACAGACAGAGAACAAGCTCTTGGAGTGATGCTGTAGAAGCCATGCTTCTGAACGCAGACCTGAGATCAGCCCAAACGGAGGCACTGACCGCTTCTACGAAGATCAGCAGAATTATTAGCCCCGGTTCCCTCCCAGTCGAGACAGCGTCCTCACCCATCCTCCGGTCGGGCTGTTGTGGTCGAGGGGGGAAGGATTTGGGGGTCGGAACATCCTGTCTGTGGTTTGTTGATGGTGAGGAATGAGGGTTGGAACGCTGCGGTCGGTGGCCCGCGGCGCTGCCGTCAACCATTGACAGCTGTACTGTTAACGTGCTTCGGTTCCAACACAGTTTTCACCCTGTATGGTTTAGTCATTTCTTCCTTTGTGTGTGTGTGTGTGTGTGCGCGCGCGTGTGTGTGTGTGTGTGCGTGTGTGTGTGTGTGTGCAGGCATGTGGTTGCGTTTCTTATTTGTGTTAACGGCTCTACCAGTCCCTTGAAATAGTCTCCTCTCTGTTCCGTTCTTTTGCTGCCTGATAGCAGGGCTACGTTAGCAGGAACCGCCCGTTAGCAGCTAGCCGCCGTGGTTCCCAGATCCGAAGGTTCTAGAACTCGGAAGGTTCTGGTACTTTACCAGTTAGAGCCACGAGTTCCCTCCACCAACATTCCCCCTCTCCCTCCTGGTATCCCTCTCAGCCGGACAGACGTGTGTGGCGTGCACCTGCATGTCAACAAGATCATATGCTAGCCTGGTCCATTCGGGGAAGTTCCAGAGGAACTCCCGGAGGCGGAGCAGGCTAGCTGCTGCAGAGGGGTTCACAGAGAAGTGATGAATCTGGAGCGGACTTGCCATGTTCCTACTGGTTGCTAGTAAGCAATTCGGCCCCCTTTTTGTCCTATCCCCCTTTTCACCTCCCCTTTCCTCTCCTGTCCCCCACCCCCTCCCCCTCCGCATCTTCTCTCCAATCATTCGCCCTCATACCCTCTCGACACACCCTCTCTGTCCACCCCTCCCCTTGCCCCCTCCCTGCCCCTCTCCCATGCCCTCTGTCCTCTATGTCTGCCCTCCTTCTGTCCTTCATGGACCCCCCCCCAGCCCCCCCCCGCTCTGGTCTGTGGTTTCATGTGCAGTGCAAAAGCTCTCCATTTAGAGAGCCCAATCGAGAGATCAAGAGAGAGACAAAGAGGGAGAGAGAGTTGGAGATGATAGAACTCGGAACAAAGAGAGAGAGACAGAGAAGAAGAGAGTTAGGGGGACAAGTTCTCTCTACCACAGAGAGATGAAGAGAAGGATGGCTGGATAGGTGGAGCAGGAAGGAGAGAGGCAGAGGACTAGAAGATGGTTGGGAAAAAAGAAAGACAGGACTAGAGAGCAGGAAGAAAAGGCGAAAGGAAAGGAACAGCTATACTCTGTTGTCTCCATGGTGAGACTGCTGACCTAGCCGACCCCCACCCACTCTGTGTGTATGTGTGTATGTGTCTGTGTGTGTGTGTGTGTGTGTGTGTGTGAGACCTGAGGACTGCAAGTTTCTCCATATTTGACGTTCAGATAGCACCTCCGGTTAACCGAGTTAATAATTACTCGGTCTCACCTGAGGAGACTTGATTCCTCAACTTTGGCTAGTCTGCTGCTCATTGCCCCGCCTCTTCTCTCTCTCTCCGTCTCACAGACTCTCTCTCTTTCTCTCCCTCTCTCTCTATTTCTCTCCCACGTCTCTCTCTTACTTCACGTGTAAACTCCCGAAAACGTGTGTGAAGAGGGGAAAGACAGAGAGAGAGAGAGAGAGAGAGAGAGAGAGAGAGAGAGAGAGAGAGAGAGAGAGAGACGAAAGGGGAGGGAGGCGAAGGCAAGAAAACAAGAGTGAAAAGACATTAGAGAGAGGGTGAGGAGGAGGCCCACAGAGTGAGGACACAAGGAAACAGAGCAAGGGAGAGACAAGAGAGGGGGGGAAAAAAAAGAATTGTTATTGCCTGTCAGTAGCTTTAGAGGCTAGAGTTGTAGATGGGGACAGGGCGTTGAAGGGGCGAGAGAGAAGACGAGAAAGAGAGGGGAGAGGGAAGGAGTGAGGGAGACGGAGAGGGAGAGCAAGAGAGAGAGAATGTGAGTGAGTGAGTAAGTAAGAGGGAGGGAGGGAGGGAGGGAAAGAAGAGAGAGGCAGGGAGCATGTGGTTGCTGTAGTGTCAGACAGTCCACTTCCCAGACACTGCACACCAGAGGGCACACAGGGACAGACAGACAGACAGGCAGGCAGAAAGACAGACAGACAGGCAGGCAGATAGACAGATAGACAGACAGACAGACAGGCAGGCGGAAAAAAACAAGCAGACTGAGAGACAGGCAGACCGAAAGACAGACAAACAGGCAGACAGACAGGTTCTAATAGAAACATGCAGGAAGTGTGCTCCTGTGATTAAGAGGCTCACGTGAGCAGGCTGAGATTACCTCAGGGGGGATACAGCAGTCATGGACTCCGACTCGGACTCTCCCTTCAACTACTCCTGGCCCTCGTTCCCCAAAATGAGGATACGCAGACGGGCGAGCAAGCAAGGTAGGAGACCTACCTCCCAGCCTGGGCTCTGATTCAGACATGAGAGCGAGAGAGAAAGAGTGAGAGAGAGAGAGGGGAACGAAAGAGAGAGGGAACGAGAGAGAGAATGACGGCGAATTTAAGAGCTGGTTTTAACTCTGCTTGAGCAGTAAAAGTGATGGGTGTTGTGTTTTTACCGTGGTGTCCGTGTGTTTGTCTTCGGTTAATGATCTAGCGGAGGGCACGCGGGCAGGCGCTGGTCCCGCTGGGACACGAAGCTCTGTGCGTGCGCGTGTCTTCTCAGGGCTGCGGTCAACCCCTGGCCCCTGTGTTTGGCAGGTGGCGGAGGCGGCTGGGGCTGGGAAGTCACGAGGGCAGTCTTCCCCCGCTTGGTCTGCTTGGCGGATGCTAGGCCGTCCGCTCAACGCTAGGCGCTTGTTCGACGTTCTCTCTCTTCAGCTCCAAAGGCAACAGCGATCAAATCATCACCTCAGTCGTCCACGAGCGCCACTGTGGAGTTGAGGATTAGTTGTGGGGGTAGCCTGTATCTGTGTGTGTGTGTGTGTGTGTCTGCGGCTAGCGTAATCTGAGATGTGTCTGTGTTGGGGATTCCGCGATGGCCTCTCCAGCATTAGTTGGCTGCAACTCGATTTCCCCCCTCTTCCTCCTCTTATCTTTCTCCTCTTCCTCCCCTTCCTCTTGTCTTTCTCCTCTTCCTCCCCTCCCTCCTGTCTTTCTCCTCTTCCTCCCTTTCCTCTTGTCTTTCTCCTCTTCCTCCCCTAGCGGAAGAAGAGAGGAGCAGAGGGGAAGACTTGGAGCTGAGGCTCGTGCCGAGGAAGGTCGCTGACGTCTCCGTGCCGTGCTCAGGGATCAGCTATGTGCCCCATGTTAGTCGGTGTGCGTGACAGAGTGAAAACAGAGGAGGAGAGAGCAGGGTGGGGGGGTGGAGAGGAGAGGGAAGAGAGGGAGATGGGGGGGAGAGAGGGAGATGGGGGGAGAGAGAGGGAGATGGGGGAGAGGGAGGGAGAGAGGGAGATTGGGGCGGAGAGAGAGGGAGATGGGGGGGAGAGGGAGGGAGACAGGGAGATGGGGGGAGAGGGAGATGGGGAGAGAGGGAGATGGGAGGACAGGGAGGGGAGAGAGGGAGATGGGGGGAGAGGGAGGGGAGAGAGAGAGGCTTTCATTCCCCCCCATTTCTGTGTCAGGGTTCAGTGTCTCTTCTCTCATGTTGCAGATAAGCATGTTATTTGTTCATAATGAAACAGTCCTTATCAGATCTAATACATGGGATCTCTGCTTTGTTCTGCATATGAAATGCACTGTGCTCGACTGATAACTGATAAACTTGCAGTTTGACAAGGTAAATAACTGGGAAGTGAATGCCTGTGCTCTTCACACATGGACCGGCCTGTTTTCCTTTCTCTCTTTTCCTCTCGCCCTCTCTCTTTTTCACTTTCTCTCTCGCCCTATCTCTTTCTCCCCCTTCTCTCTTCGACTCTCTCCTCCTCTTCTCCTCTCCTTGTTTCTCTGTATTTCTCTCTCTCCCCCTCTCCCCCCTTTCCTCCTTCATCAATCCTCCTCACTCTGACAGGCCAGACACCTGCAGACACCAGGTCTGTGATTCCAGGTGCCCGATGGTTTATTTTCTCTGTTCAGCGAAAGTAGACGGGTCGTTCTGTGTCTGCCAAAGCGGCTCTGCTGTGGGGCACCGTAGAGCCCTCACGCAGTGGTGCTTGGACCGGCCCCCCTGGACAGACTGCAGGCACCGGAATCCCCTCGGTCGACTGTGTGGCCTCTCACGAGAACGGCTGGGCGCTCGCCGTTCCGCCACCCGGAGAAGGTTGGAATCGAACGATTGTAATCTCGTTCGGAGGGAACTTGGCTCCGTCGCGGGTGTTCTGTTTTCCCAGCTGACAGTTTCTTTTTGGCCTTGTTTGTTTCTTCCCTGCTCTCTCCTCTCTCTCCTCTCTCCTCTCTCTCTCTCTTCTCTCTCTTCTCTCATCTCTGCTCTCGCTCTCTCTCTTCTCTCTCTCTTCTTTCATCTCTAATCTCTTCTCTCTCCTCTCTTGCTCTCTCTCTTCTCTCTCTTCAGTCTCTCTTCTCTCTCTTTAGTCTCTCTTCTCTCTCTTTAGTCTCTCTCCTCTCTCTTCCCTCTCTCTCCTTTCTCGCTCTCTATTCTCTCATCTCTTCTCTCTCCTCTCTTTTTCTCTCTCTTCCCTCTCTCTTCTCTCTCTTTAGTGTCTCTACTCTCTCTTCTCTCTCTTCTCCTTCTCTACTCTCTCTCCTCTCTCTACTCTCTCTCTCACTCTCTTTCTTCTCTCTCCTCTGTCTTCTCTCTCTTTCCATCTCTCTCTTCTCTCTCTCTCCATTTCTCCTCCTCTCTCTCCTTTCTCTCTTTCCGTCTCTCTCTCTCTTTCCATCTGTCTCTTCTCTCTCCTCTCTCTTTCTGTCTCTCTCTCTTTCCGTCCCTCTTTCCGTCTGTCTCTTTCCATCTCTCTCTCGCATCTCTAACACCCAGATTGATTCCAGTTCTCCTCAGAAGGCTGGTGGATTAGTTTGTTTGTGTAGCTGATGCGTGAAATTGAACCAGATTCATCAGAGTCTAGCTACACTCCAGAAGCTACATTTCAGCAGGGTTTGTCATGAGAAGAGCACCGTGTGACTGCATGTGTACTCGCTGGTTGATTCTTGAAATGAAGCCCTTAACCAGAGAGACCTTGGAAAAGGCTCTTTGTTTTTCGGCTCCCCCCCCACCCTTCTCTTCCTCTCTCTCTACATAGCAACCTTCTCTTCCTCTCACTCCCCATAACACCATTCTCTTCCTCTCTCTCCCCATAGCACCCTTCTCTTCCTCTCTCTCCCCATAGCACCTCTCTCTCCCCATAGCACCCCTCTCTTCCTCTCTCTCCCCATAGCACCCTTCTCTTCCTCTCTCTCCCCATTGCACCCTTCTCTTCCTCTCTCTCCCCATACCACCCCTCTCTTCATCTCTCTCCCCATAGCACCCTTCTCTTCCTCTCTCTCCCCATAGCACCCTTCTCTTCCTCTCTCTCACCATAGCACCTCTCTCTCCCCATAGCACCCCTCTCTTCCTCTCTCTCCCCATAGCACCCCTCTCTTCCTCTCTCTCCCCATAGCACCCTTCTCTTCCTCTCTCTCCCCATAGCACCTCTCTCTCCCCATAGCACCCTTCCCTGTGTGGGCTGGCTCTAGAGGGTTGTGCACTGTGTTTAACTTCCCTGCTCTGGAAACCTGGCACTCACTGCTGTCTTTGTCTGGGCTCTCTTTCCCTCCCTCCCTCCCTCTCCCTCTCCCTCTCCCTCTCCCTCTCTCTCTCCCACTCACACACACACGCACGCACACACACACACACGCACACACACACACACACACACACACACACACACACACTATCCTATTGTCCATCTCCCATTCCCTCTATCTTCCCCTCTCTGTCTCTGTCTGTCTGTTGGTCTGTCTCTCTCTCCCTCTTTCCCTCCCCCTCCCGCCCTCCTCTCCTGTCTCCACGATTCTCTCCTTGTTAAGTGATAGTAAACACAGACCCGAGTTCTAACATGAATGGTTCCCCTGACAGCGTTCAGGAGCCAGACTCGGGGGAGGGGGGAGGGGGGGGCAGCTAGGAGTTTGGTCCGAACCAGCAGAGAGAAATAGCGCAGGATCTGTGGCACTCAGTAACACTGATCCGTACGGGTCTCTCTCGAGCAGTCAGAATTCAGAGTTGAGGGGTTCTGTCCAGACGGTGTGGGTTCGGAGGGTTTGGTCCAGGTGGCGATGCGTGTGGACGGCTCAGCAGCAGGGACGTGTGTGTGTGTGTGTGGCTCCGCCTGCGGAGGTTAGAACACACACCTCATCTGGGCTCCTCGTCAGTCTCCTGTCCTCCGTCCCACTTCCTGAGTTACAGCCAACACACACACACTTACACACACACACGTACACAAACACACACACACGTACACACACACACACTTACACAAACACGTACACACACACACTTACACATACACATACCGACACGCACACCGCACACACACCTACACGTACACTAACACACACACACATACACGTACACACACCTACACGCACACACCGCGCACACACCTACACGTACACTAACACACACACATACGCGTACACACACGCACACTCACCTACACACACATCTACAAACACACACCACACACACACGAACACACATACACATCTACACACATGCACACACACACACCTACACACGTGCGCGCGGCCACGCTTGAAACAGGACACAAAGCAGGAACTCAGTCGGTGGTGAACTGGTCCAGCTCAGCCTTTTTACAGGACGGGGCTGTTTGCAAGTGTATGAATGGAAGGTGTCTTGTGTGAGTTACAGGATCTGCTGGGTCATTGGAGAACCAAAGCCTTGGGGTGACTAATGGAGGTTTGTGCCCATTAAAGTTTGACTGAAGAGTTGCTTTAAGTGGGCGTGTCTTCGCGTGTATACGCGACAGAGCTGTGGGTTTGTTTTCCTGTAGTGAATTGTCTGTGGGCCTGGTCACAGTGACATGACTGTGTGAGAGTCGAACCAGACTGGGGTGTGCTCACAGCTCTGCAGGGTGGGCTCACACACACATACTATACACACACACACACACTATACACACACACATACTATACACATGCCTAACACACTTACGTGCACCCACACGTAACACGTGCACACATGCGCACTCGCACACATGCATCCAGTGATTTTCAACGTGATTTTGTACCCCTCGACATACCGGTAAACAGGAAGCGTGGACTGTATGTCACTTCCTGTGTTTGTGAATGAGGGATCAGGCTGTTGCTGTGGAAACCATGTATAAACGTTCCCTCCCTCTTTCCTTCTCACTCCCTCTCTCTTCTCTCTACCTCTCTATGTCTCGGACTCTCCTGTCTATATTTCTATCTCCTCTGTCTGGTCTATTCAATCTCTGGTCTATTCTCTCTCTCTCTCTCTCTCTCTCTCTCTCTGTTCTCTCTATCTTACTGACCTCTCTCCCCTCCCCCTGTCTCTACCTCCTTTTCTCTTTCTCCCCCAGCAAAGAGTCAGTCTTTGGGAGGTGCTGAAACAGGCCCCTCCTCCACGCTGTCCGCTGCCTCCCGATTGGCCTCCATGATCCATGGCCCAGACCATGTGTACGCCAACGCCATGCTGGTAGACCAGGTGAACACACACCACTACCACTACACACACCCACGGCTAGGTGTAGCCTGTTAGTTCCCATGCTACATGGTAGGTTGGTGGGCATCAGTCCTATCCTGACTCTGTCTCCTTCAGGTGGACAAGCTGGAGATGAAGTACCACTCTCCAGAGGAGGGCAGCTGGCCAGCCGACTGGGACGCGTTGAGGGCCTCCAGCCCCTGTGGAGGCGGCCACTCCCGGGGGCCCCAGCCAGGAGCCCTCAGCCCCGACATGCCCTGTATTGCCAGGGAGAGGCCCTCCTTCTCCCCACCCCTCTCCTCCCCCCCTCCTCTTCCTCTCCCCCCGCCACAACACCCCCCCTCTCCTTCCTCTCCCGGGGCCTCCCCCTTCCTGTCAGCCAGGCGGGCGCCCAGCTTCTCTCGCTCCCAGGGACGCCTCCAGAGAGACGGCGTCCTCCGCGGGGGCACGGCAGAAGAGACCTACGCTCAGAGGTAAGACGGTATCACCGCAGCCCTCTTCAGGATACAGGATGCTAACGGCGGCGCACTGACAACAATAGTACCGTTTCAAACCTTTCAAAACAGCTTCTTGTTTTCTCGGAACGTTCCGGACCGATGTCTAGCGTACTTTACTCTCCAGGCAGGTTGCTTACGGTATAGATACTTGTTCAGTGGTTTGGTAGCATGTTTGCTAATGTATGCCGTAGTGTATGTATGTGCGTGCGTGTGTGTGTGTGATCCTACTGCCTCCACTCATGGCTGTGTGTGTGTGTGTGTGTGTCCAGTTCCAGTGTGGAAGGTGCAGATGGGGACAGTGGAGAGGAGGACATCCTGGGCTACTCCTACCCATTCACGTCGCCACGGAAACGCCCCACCCTGCAGTCCTGCCTGGAAGAGAGGGATTCCTTCGACTCGTCCCCGGACCTGAGCAGAGCACACTCCGACAGCGCACACACACCTGGGAAGGTACTCTCAAACACACACACTTCTACGCCCACACGAAGAGTTTGACCACACAGGCGTGCGCACCAATAGAGTCCCAACGCAAACATGCCCGCACAAAGCGAACACACACACACACACAGTCACACTCTCGTCTGCCCCTCAGGATCCCAGAGAGGCGGAGCTCCGCCTTCGCTCCTACTCCTACTCCTCCCCCAAGATCCGTCAGCCCCGCCCCCGGTTCACCCGGGATGCCGCAATCTCCGACCTAGCAGAAGGTCAGTCACCTTTAACTCCTCGCCCCCTCCCCCCTGACACACCCTCCCCCCTCCCCTCCCTACTAGCTAAACCCCTGTATCTGGTGTCTGTGTGCATGTTTTAGTGATTTCCAATGTTTGTGGCGTGTCCTATGTGTGTTCCCATGTGTCACCTGTGTTCTGTGCGGGGCGGGGCGCTCTGTGCCCTCTCTACTTGTCCCCCCTCCACGTGCCCCCCCTCCACGTGCCCCCTCTGTAAGCTCCTCTGCGTGTGTCCTAGATGGTGTGTTGTTCAGCAGAGGACCCTCCCTCCTCCAGGCCCTCTCTCTCTCTAAACCCCTCTCTCTGCTCCACCCATCCAGTAAGTACCATCCCGCGTAAAACCCTGCTGCTCCGCCTGCTTCAGTTACACGCGCCCCCCCCCCTTCCAACCCCCCCCCCTCCCTCAACCCCCAACCCCCTGGGAGTGACTGTGGCGCGTTTGGGGAAACGTGGACTTTCATAAACAAAGGCGGCAGGAGAAATCCAAGCGGGTTTGATGGCGTGCGTCGGTAACTGGGATAGGTGGAGACGCATCCCTTTTTCGGGGGGGGGCGTTAGGTTAGGGCGGAAAGCGGCGTGCCGAGCGTGGGCGTGCGTGTGTGTACCGCCGCCAGCTTTCAGGGTTGGTTCGCTTAATGGCTAACAGCTCTGCGTGATGATCTCACTCTGCTGAACTGGGCTGATCTGGAACAGGTGGCCTGGATGTGTTCTGGAGCTGGAGCCTTTCTACAAACAGTCCCACTAAAAGTGTCATCCTATATCTGGATTGATGGAGTTTACTGTTGACTCTCTTCTTCAGTTGTGTAGCCTATGTCTTGTCCACCCCTCTCTCCCTCCTTCTCTCTCTCTCTCTACCTCTCTCTCCCCTCCTGTCAGTCTCTCTCCTCCCTCGTCTGCGTCTCATCCCATCCCTCCTCGCGATCTACCTCTCTCTCTCCTTCCTGAATAAATGTATGAAAAAGAAGAAGGCTGTTGTGGCGAAATTGCTGGTTGGCCGGCATTTTTGCCCAATAAAGGTAGAGATTTAAGTCAGACGTCCTTCTCATTCTCTCTCTCTCTATCTCTCTCCTTCCTCCCCTCTCTCTCTCTCTCTCTCCCTCCTCCCTCATCTCTCTCTCTCTCTCTCTCTCTCTCTCTCTGTGTTTCTCTCCAGCTCATAGTTGTCATCTCCACAGATAATGACTTGGAATAACTAGTCATTTTCCCCCCCGAGCATCGGAATAGGCAGCAGCTAGCAATAACCCGAAACAGGCTGGCTCGTTTTGATTTACAGGTGCCTCAATCATACTTTAAACAATGACACTTTAATGGTACCTTAATGTCATCGGTGGCGTTTTAGCGCCGAGGTAACCCGGCTCTTTGCAGATGGATGACAACACGTCAGCAGCTTGTTAGTGTTGGAGTCCAGATGAAACGAACACAGCTGTCACATACCTAACTCTCTCTCTCTCTCTCTCTCTCTCTCTATCTCTCTCTGTCCCCCCTCCTCTCTCTCTCTGTCCCCCCTCCTCTCTCTCTCTGTTCTCCCTCCTCTCTCTCTCTGTCCCCCCTCCTCTCTCTCTCTGTTCTCCCTCCAGAGCAAAAAGCGAGCAGCCAGACTGAGCCTGCCAGAGAAAAGAGGTACTAGTTATCCGTCACTGTTGTTTTTCACTTTGTTCAGCAATGTTATGATTCTTTCTAACCACTGAGTTCTCAGAACAAGTTGACCTTGACCAACATCATGTTTGAGGGTAAAAATATCATGTTTTTTAAAATTGTCCTCCGTGTGTCCACAGTGGATTTGTCTGATAGATCACGAGTGGTTAAGGTGCACTTTCATCGCATGTCAGTTTCAACTTGTAGAATTCCGATGCCTTAGGCGGCCCCCCTGTCAGCATCCTAATGTTTGGGACCAAAGGATTTGCAGGTGGTTGAGTTGAGGCTACTGATTGGCTGAGCCGTTCTTAAGATCCATGGCGATATCCCTTGGTGCAACGTGCCCATATATTCATAAGCCTGTTTATTTTTGCAGCAAAAACATTCTTTGTCCATAACAGCATGGAGAGCACTGTGTGTGTTTCTGTGATGGGGGTCTGGCTGGGCAGGATATGACACACTTCCTGTTATCAGGCCAGAAGAACAGAGAGCTACCTTAAAATAACCTTATAGTAAACACACTCACACACTGTCTCTCTGAAGTAAGACTTGGAACAAAATAAATCTGCGGTTTGGACAGAAAAATCATTAAAACATTCCACATTTAACTTTCATGACCTTTCTGCGGGTAGAATGGAGCTATTCTAATGTTCAGCTTCAGATCGACTGCTTTTCCTGTTCCAGCTCAGCTCATCACATAGCTGACTAACATTGTACTTGGCAGCTGTCATTCTCTTAAGTAAATGTCATTGTCAAGTCACCACCCGTGTTGCTAACAACATGGCAGAGAGTCACTTTGTGGAGTCGGAGTCCTGCAAGAACCACCCACATCCTAAGAGAACCACGTTCTGACAGGGTTCTCCCCTGTTCCGTTGGTACTGTAGGGTTCCTGGGCTCCGTAAGCGGGCCCAGTCCGCCGTGGAGGAACACAGCTTGTCACTCCAGCACCTCAGCCTCTCAGAGTTCCTTAAAGAGTACGTCACCAACCTGGCAACCCGCGCCGCAACGCATGCAGTAGTAGTCCCACAGGCCTAGTTTCCCATGGTAACATTATGACTCTAGCTGCCATCCAATCCTGACTCCTGAATTTCTGGGTTCCGCAGAAATTGATTGAGTTTGATCAAAATCAGCATCTTGGCAATCGTTTTGTCTAACGGGCTGGAATGAACAGTGAACTAACACTCTGGCTTTGCCTCTCTACCTCTCTGTCTCTCTACCTCTCTGTCTCTCTACCTCTCTGTCTCTCTACCTCTCTACCTCTCTACCTCTCTGCCTCTCTACCTCTCTGTCTCTCTACCTCTCTGCCTCTCTACCTCTCTGTCTCTCTACCTCTCTGCCTCTCTGCCTCTCTACCTCTCTACCTCTCTGCCTTTCTACCTCTCTACCTCTCTGCCTCTCTACCTCTCTACCTCTCTGTCTCTCTACCTCTCTGCCTCTCTGCCTCTCTGCCTCTTTACCTTTCTACCTCTCTGCCTCTGGACCTGTCTGCTTCTTTAGCTCTCTACCTCTTTACCTCTCTGCCTCTTTACCTTACTACATCTCTGCCTCTCTGCCTCTCTGCCTCTCTGTCTCTCTGCCTCTCTGTCTCTCTGCCTCTCTGCCTCTCTGCCTCTCTACCTCTGCCTCTCTACCTCTCTGCCTCTCTACCTCTGCCTCTCTACCTCTCTGCCTCTCTGCCTCTTTGCCTCTTTACCTCTCTGCCTCTGTATCTCTCTACCTCTCCCTCTCTACCTCTCTGCCTCTTTACCGCTCTCCCCGCTGTAGAACTCTGCCCCTCTCCTCTGCCTCCTCTCTCTCTTTCTGCCTCTACCTCCCTCAATATATCTCTCTTTCTCTCTGTCCGTGGAAACCGGTGCAGATTCCACCTGATCTGGAATCTGTTTTTCGACTGGATCGGGGCATTTCTATAGCCATTTATCTCTTCCAAATACTGATGTGCCGTCAGTATAAGCCTCCTCCACCCACTCTCCCCATGACTGACTTCACACTTAACAGCTTTTTCACGTATAATCTGGGAATGCCTGCGGCGCCTTCTGGGAATCAGTGCCTGGAATAGCTGACCTATTAAGAGGAGCATGGTGTTATGGCTGGTGTCCAGACCCAGACCCCCTGCTGCCGACTGTGGTTTCTCCTCCGGGCTGCGGTTGCATGCCAATGCATGCGAGTCAGAATCCTGTCCCTGTCAGAGGGGGGGAGGGTGGTGGGGGCACGGTGGGGGCACGGTGGGGGGCAGCAAGGGAGCGGTGGCGGTCGGCCGCGCATCCGAGCCAGACGCGGAGCGTTGCGGGTCCCTCGGGCGGCGCCGTTCTGAAGCGCGTGCGTGTGTGCGTGTGCAGGATCGAGGACGAGGAGTGGGACAAGCACAGCGTGCCCTCCAAGGCGGAGGCGGAGAAGTACAAGGTCAGCCGCACCTTCAGCTTCCTGCGGAGCAGGATGTCCAGCGCGCGCAGCAAGACCAAGGTGAGGCGACCCGCGTGTGGGTGACAGCAGGTCCGGCACCTTCCGGAAACAGATTTGTCCTCGAGCAAACATCTTCTGCTTTTAAAGGAGTGTTGCTTCCCCCCAGCCCCCTTCCCCCACGCATCTCCCCAGTCCCCTTCCCCCCCCCCCCCATCTCCCAAAGCCCCCTTCCCCAGGCTCAACTCCCTCAGACCCCAATGAAACTGCTCCTGTTAAGATTCCTGTGTGTGCGTGCGTGCGTCTGGTGGGACTCATTGTCTGAACACTGAGGCGTCATGAGGGGTTAAGTTCAAATTCCCCTTCCTTGAAACCTGGCAACAGGAACAGGTCCAGTGTGTTCTTACATAACCCCGGACCCCCAGCGTAGTAAGAGTCTAAACACATTCCACAGCGCTGCCTCCCCCTCCCAGTCGCACGCCTGCTCGTTCCCGTTCGAAGCGTGCTCGAACGCCGTCTGCTCGCTTCCCGTGCGCTGTCACGTTTCCAACGAATATCAACACGCCTCTCCCGGACGTCCAGACGCACACACGCAAGGGAACCGTGAACTCTCTCCCCTCCACCGCGTCGATCGAGCGTTTCATTGCCCACAACTCCGCCACTGTGATGTCATGTTGTATGTTCTCCCTGATTGGTGTTCTCTGGCTCTGCAGGTGAAGGGGAAGGAGGGGAAGGAGGGGAAGGAGGGGAAGGAGGGGAAGGAGGGGAAGGAGGGGAAGGAGAAGGCCGTGGGGTCGAACGGACTCCAGTCGGCTCCGGGGTCACCGTCCGTGGCGTTGCAGGAGAAGACTGCGGCGCCCATGTTGAAGAGCAAAGCCGCCTCCTTCTCTCAGCGTGAGCGCCTCCTTCTTCCTGCTCCTCCTTCCCTCCCTCCCTCCCTTCTTCTTCCTCGTCCTCCTCTCTTCCCCCTCGTATGTCGCTCCCCCTCCCTCTTCGATTAAAGTGTTAAATATTAACCCTCCTCATCAGGGCTCTCAGGGCCGCAGGGCCAGAGTGTGTTGCGTGCGTGCTGCGTACATTTGAGACGTTTGTCTCCCTCCCCCCCCTTACAGACTCCATGGTGAGAGAAACCCCGCTCTCCTCCTCCCCCTCCTGCTCCTCTCTCCCCATCATGATCTCCCGGGACAGGAAAGACACAGCCACTGCTCTCTCCAAGAGCCCTTCTGTCTCCACAGACAGGTGAGGAACGACTCTCCACACTCACACACACACACACACATACACACACACACACACACACTATTCAGGTAGTTAGCCTTGCTATTCAGTGGGCGAGCGTGTGTCGTTGCGTACAGGCGGAGGAGCGAAGTGACGGGAGTGGACAGCATGGAGGGGGGGGCGTGGCCGAGCCACCCCCCCGGGGAGGAGGGGAGCCCTCTCTCTGTGGATGCCCCCAGCAGTGTCACCCAGGGTAAGGAAGCCCAGGAGGGCCAATCCTCTGTTGTCTCTCTTTATCTGTCAGTTCATTAGTCACGGACTTTATCGATTTGATATTAATGAATGATTTACGAGTCTAATCGAAGTGAGTTCAACTTGTTTTAGTGATAGTCTTTTTTGAGATACACTATGTGTTGGTCTTATTAACTGTTTGTTTGCCATGGAAGAACTGGTCGACGCCCCACTGCTCAGCGACCTATCAGCGGAGCTGCTGGGTCTGGAGGCGGAGTCTTGGAGCTTGGCTGTGTCCCCAGAGTTCAGCAGGAAGTACGACAAACACACAGTCAAACGGCAGGATATCATCTATGGTGAGACCATCTCTTCCACTCCCTCTTTCTGTCTGTGTCTCTCTCCCATGTCCTCCCTCTCTCTCTCTCTCTCTCTCTCTCTCATCCAGTTCCTAATAAGTGTGTGTCAACTGTGTGGTGTGTGTGTGTGTGTCTATGTGTGTGTGTCTGTGTGTGTGTGTGTGTCTGTGTGTGTCTGTGTGTGTGTCTACGTGTGTGTGTGTGCCTCTGTGTGTGTGTCTGTGTGTGTGTCTATGCGTGTGTGTGTGTGTCTGTGTGTGTGTGTGTGTGTGTGTCTGTGTGTGTGTGTGTGTGTGTATCCGCCCTCAGAGCTCATGCAGACCGAGCTGCATCACATCCAGACTCTGGGCGTCATGGCCGACGTGTTCAGGAGAGGCATGCTGGAGGAGCTGCAGATGGACCCGGCCAGCGTCTCCAGGATGTTCCCCTGCCTGGACGCCCTGCTGCAGCTGCACTGCGGCCTGTTCTCCTCCCTCCAGGAGAGGCGGCTCGCCTCCACCCCGCCCGGAGGCAGGGACTACCTCATCCCCAGCATAGGAGACGTTTTGCTGCAGCATGTGAGTGGAAGACGCGCGCTGCAGGATCTGCTCGGTCGAATTGAAGGAGGAAAGATGTTGGTTAGAAGTTTGCTTGAGCTTCAGGCTAGTCGATTTGGCTGCCAGTGCAGTGTGGAAATCTCTCCCTTTGATGAGATTTATCCAAGTAATGTGTCGTTCCCTTAAAGTACTTGAAAAATTCGTTCAGGGTTTGAAACTAGAAAACGTGTGTCTATATTTAAAATGGCAAAGCAACATTATCACTCTTAGATGACGAGTGGGTCTTTGGGTTCAAAAATAAGTTCTAACCCGAGCGGAATCTAACACTGCGACTGATTGGCTGACGCTGGGAAATGACAGGCTGGAGCAAAGATCCGATAGGCTGGCAGGAGGAACTGATGGGAGGGCAGTAATGTCGAACACTCAATCACCTAGCCAGGAGACTCACTTCCAGTGACCGGCCAATCAGAAGTCCAGCCTCACTATGTACTTCCAGTGACCGGCCAATCAGGAGTCCAGCCTCACTATGTACTTCCAGTGATCAGCCAATTAGAATTCTAGCCTCACTATGCTCTTTTTATCTACTTTTTAGTCACTCAGCCAACCGCCGACTCTCCTAACCAAGTGACTCGTCCACCTAACCCGACTATTACCAGATTTTGCTGCACACAGCCAACGCACATACACATACAGACATGTACACACACATACAGACATGTACACACACACATACAGACATGTACACACACACGCCTGTGCTTGACGTGTGAGGGGTTGTTCTCCAGTTTTCAGAGGACAGCGCTGAGCGGATGAAACGCGTGTACGGAGACTTCTGCAGCCACCACACCGAGGCGGTCAGCCTCTTCAAGGAGCTGCAGCAGCAGAACAAGAAGCTGCAGGTGTTCGTGAAGGTACGTCCCCCTGTCCCCCCCCGCCCCCCCC
>BROE01000025.1:3326722-3382263 GCA_036571765.1 Plecoglossus altivelis
CCCCTGTCCCCCCCCACGGTGGTCCTGCTGCACGCCTCGCCCACCCACCCCGCTACACGCACGCAGCACTGCGGCCACGCCCGGAGCGACCATGTCGAAGTGCGGGCCCTTGCCTGCGCACCCCAAATCCCCTCGTTAAAGCGCATCCTTGTATACACACCAGAAATGACTGTATTGATGAGTTACAAGTTATTGTTGATGGCTCAAAACTACTGTCAAACAAAATTAACTAAATGAAGAATGTGGGCCTTATGCTGCTTGGCACTGTAACCATCCACAGTAGTTTGCTAACCCTAGTCCCATCCCTGGCCTAGCAACATACTGTGACCATGGCCACTCTCTTCTGATGCTCTCTCCTCTCTCCCGTTGCTAACAGCAACAGAGTAACAACACAGCGGTGAGACGGAGGGAGGTCCCTGAGTTCATCCTGCTGGTGACCCAACGCATCACCAAGTACCCTGTCCTGCTGGAGAGGATCCTGCAGTACACCCCGGGTCAGCCTCACGCATGCACACGCACACACACACGCACGCACACACACACGCACGCACACACACACACGCACGCACACACACGCACGCACACACCCTCCTACTGGAGACAATCATGCAGTACACACAGGGTCAGTCAGCCACACACACACACAGGCACACTGTCAGTCCATCTGCGCCCAGCGCCGCACTCCACCCACTCCAGGAAACCAGACTGCTGTTGCTCCCCCCCCCCTCCAGAGCGCAGCCAGGAGCACGGGGACCTGGCGCGAGCGCTGGCCCAGGTGCGAGAGATCCTCACGGCCGTGGACCAGAGCGTGCGGGAGCACGAGAAGGAGCAGGAGTTCCAGGAGCTCCTGTCCCGCGTGGAGAACAAGAGCCTGGCCAGGCTGAAGAGCGGGAAGCTGCTCCGCAAGCAGGACCTCCTGGGGCCCCAGAGATCCCTGCAGCACAAGGGCCTGGTTTACTGGAAGACTGCTACGGGGAGGCTGAAAGGTAGACAATGGGTGTGAATGTGTGTATGTGGGCACATGCCTGCCTGCTTGTAAAAGAATATGAACAGGTAAAATGTAACCATGATAGGGCTGTACTGATAGAACCTCTGTCTTTCTCTCCACCTCCTCTTCTCTCTCCGTTGCCCTGCGTCTCTCTCCGTTCCTCCGCATCTCTCTCTCCGTCGCCCTGTCTCTCTGTCCTCTCAGAGACACTGTGTCTGCTGCTGACAGATGTGCTGGTGTTCCTGCAGGAGAAAGACCAGCGCTTCATCTTTGCAGCTGTGGTAGGGCTCAACACGGCCAGCAGATCAACACTTCACAACTCAGAACTGTGTAGTCATTCGTATACGATTTGACACGGCTGCGAATGAATCAGCCCGCCCACCAATCAATGAAAAGCACGCAGCCTTGTTCCCTGTAGCGGATCTCCAGATCCCTCTGAGCCCTCACCCTCCCCCCCCCTCCCCCCCAGGACCAGAAGCCACCTGTGATCCCTCTGCAGAAGCTGATCGTCAGAGAGGTGGCCAACGAGGAGCGGGGCCTGTTCCTCATCTCCGCGTCCTCGGCGGGACCCGAGATGTATGAGGTCCACACCCCCTCCAGGGAGGAGCGCAACGCCTGGATGAGACACATCCGCCAGGCTGTGGAGAGGTGCGGGGCTGGCGGAGTGGGAGAGGGGGAGAGAGGGCGGGGGTGGAGGGCGGTGGGAGTGGGGCAGTTGTGCGTGTGAGTGTGTTGACGGTTCCCTTGATCGCTTCACCAGCTGCCCTGAGGGAGAGGAGGAGGAGGAGGAGAAGGCTGTGGAGACCGAGGAGGCCAGGAGAACGTTAGAGGCCAGAGCCCTGAAGGCCAACAGCTTCCAGGGTAGGTTACCTGTTCATCTCTGCCTGTGTTCATCTCTACCTGTGTTCATCTGTGTTCATCTCTACCTGTGTTCATCTGTGTTCATCTCTACCTGTGTTCATCTCTACCTGTGTTCATCTCTACCTGTGTTCATCTCTACCTGTGTTCATCTGAGTTCATCTCTACCTGTGTTCATCTCTGCCTGTGTTCATCTCTACCTGTGTTCATCTGAGTTCATCTCTACCTGTGTTCATCTCTGCCTGTGTTCATCTGTGTTCACCTCTGCCTGTGTTCATCTCTACCTGTGTTCATCTGTGTTCATATCTGTCTGTGTTCACCTCTGCCTGTGTTCATCTCTACCTGTGTTCATCTCTACCTGTGTTCATCTCTATCTGGTTTCATCCATGTTCACCTACAGAGACCCTTCGGGGCCAGGACCAGCGCATTTGTAACGACCTGGAGGAGAAACTGCGGCTGTACGCAGAGCTGACGGAGTTGAACCTTCACACGCCGGAGCCCCTGCCCCAGCGCCCTCTGCTGGTCCACCCAGACAAGGACACAGAAACCCCCCCTCAGGCTTCCAGCCTGCTGGCTGCTGCCCTGCTGGAGGGTGAGGGGGGGGGGAAGGAGAAGCGGCTGGAGGGAGGGAGGGAGGGAGGGAGAGGGGGGAAGGAGAGGACGAACAGGGAGGGAGGAGAGGAGGGAAGATGTTTCAGGCATACTGGTAGTGAAGGGGGTTGGGGAAGACAGGACAGTTTCACCTTGAAAACGGTTGATTTCCTTTTTCCTATAAAGCGGAGCAGCTGATCTCCAGCCTGCAGGCGCAGGTGTGTGACCCCATACCCTCTGTCCAGGAGTGTGACCCCACCCCCTCTGTCCAGGTGTGTGACCCCACCCCCTCTGTCCAGGTGTGTGACCCCACCCCCTCTGTCCAGGTGTGTGAGCCCACACCCTTAGTCCAGGCTTGTGACCCCACCCCCTCTGTCCAGGTGTGTGACCCCACCCCCTCTGTCCAGGTGTGTGACCCCAGCACACCTGAACCCTGCAGCTGCTTCAGCCAGGACAGCTTCCAGGAGTCCCTCTGGGAATGTGAGACGCACACACACACACACAAATATACATACACGCACACACACACACACACAGTAAAGGCGTGTCTGTACAGACACCCAAACAAAAACAACATGGAGGAAGGAAGCCTTTGCATATCTTCTCTTTATTGTCCCTCTTGTTCTACCTCAGCAGACTATCTGAGCACGCTCAGCGTGAGCTCCACCTCTCTGTTGTCAGACGGTGAGTGGGCGGGGCCAGACAGGTTTCCATGGCGCCATGCGGACGAGCTGATAGGAGATTCCCACGGCGTTCAACTGAAGGTGCAGGAGACAGCTAATGAAACGGTTTACTGTTAAACGATAAATACAGTTAATTAAAACTTTAAAGGTTGTTTACTATGAAACATTTATTTCTGTTCACTATAATGCACAGTTTACTATTAATCACTAAATACTGTTTACTATGAAACACTAATAGTAGTTTACTGGTAAATGCTAAAAACGGTGGACTATTTGACACTTGTAATGTTTACTGGAAAAACACTAAATACCGTTTACTATTAAACATTTAAAAACGATAATATTACAATAAATACGCCAAAAAAATGTTTTTATAAATGTGGTGAGCAAAGTTTATTTTATGTTCTGAGGTTTAAAAAAAAGCCTTGAAAAGAAAGAAGTTCAACTGAGCAGAAAGTTGACTTAACCGCAGCAGGAACAAGGCTTTTCCTGGACGCAACACTGGGAACTAACAGAACTATTGCACAAAGCATGAGCACCTGTCTGTCCTCCTGCAGTAACACAGTCTGTCCTGCAGGTGGCAGACAGTGTCCAGAGTCTCACCCAGCTCATCTACAGTCTCCAGGTGAGCACCCGCTTCCTCTCCACGTACTCAGTCATCCCCTGTTCATCCTGTCCTGGGGCCCTTAAACAGAGAGAAGCATTCGCACGCGTTAAGCGGTCAACCGGGGCGTGACCGTCTGTTGACCGCGTGTTGCCGTCTGTTGACCATGTGTTGCCGTCTGTTGACCGTGTGTTGCCGCCTGCTGTTCTTAGGCCGCGGTGACGCTGCAGGACAGCTGGTACGAAGTACAGCGACTTCTCCTCCTCAAGCCGGAACGCTCCTCCTCCTGTTTCCATGGCAGCACGGTACAGGTGAACATATAGAAAGTCTTGACTAAGACTTGACTTGAGTTTGCTTCAACCGATTGAGTCCGAATACAGTAGCTTTACTGCCTCAATGTCAAGAAGTGCTGTGTTGGCGCTAAGCAACGTGCCCGCTCTGATGGCATGTGTCACCGTGGCGATGCAGGAGCTGGAGAAGCAGACGAGCCTGGAGCGGAGGCTGTCCGGGGGGAGGAAGGAGGAGGGGGAGAGGAGGAGCGTGGAAAGGAGGAGCGTGGAGTGGAGGCTGGAGGAGGTGCCCAAGCTGCAGGCCAGACTGCGGCAGGAGCAGCAGCGGTGGGAGCGAGAGTGTCAGGCTCGTCTGAAGAAACAGGTATGCGTCTCCATGCTGACCCTGATCCACAGCTGGAGCCCCTGCTTAACATAGCAAAACGTGGCTGAAATGTGTGCGTTGCGAAACATCTGAGATATCCATGTTTTGGCTGTGGAAACATCTCAACCCCCAACTCTGGCTCTCTGTTTCTCCTTCCTTCGCTCTCTCTCTCTCTCTCTCTCCCTCCTTCCCTCCTTCTCTCTCAACTCCCTCTCTCTCCTTCTCCCTCCCTCCCTCCCTCTGTGTCTCTCCTTCCCTCCCCCAGGGGGAGCAGGAGAGCGTGCTGGCTCAGCGGGAGCAGCAGTGCCTCCTGGAGGCGGAGCGCCTGCGCTGCGAGCGCCAGGAGCTGGAGGAGCAGCTGGAGGAGTACCAGCAGAGCCTGGCCAGGCTGAAGGAGGGCCAGCAGGGCGTGGCCAGGGAGAGGGAGAGGCTGGAGGCCCAGCAGAAGACCCTGCTGGCCTGGAGGTACGACAGCCTCCCCGTCGCCATCCCGCCAGACGGGACCCAGGTGAGGCTCGGGCGGATATGGGGAGGGGGAGGGAGGAGGGGAGGAAGGGGAGGGAGGTGGTCTTGTATGTCGTTGTGGTCCTGTCCTCTGTAAGGAAGTGACATTAGGTAGAAAAAAAATATTACACAGCCAGGGTGCTTGATTTATCGACTGCTATCTGGATGGGAAGGTTAGTTCAGCACCAAAAGTGCTACTAAAAACCCACGACCGACCCTGCCTTTAACAGAGAGCAGGTAACAGCGCCTGGTGCTTCCTCTCCTGCAGGGTCCCGCACACGCTCGCTCAGGCAGCCTGGACGGCAACGGCTCCGTGTTCGTGAACAAGGCCGCTCTCCTCCAGTCCCTCCAGCAGCCGCCCAACCAGAACGGACAGAACCAGGCGGTCCAGCCGGGCCAGAGGAAGACCCGGCCTGGCTCCATCCCCATCCCTAACCCCGCGGGCCACACCCCTCGCCTCGGCCTCGGCCTCAGCCCATGCCTCTACAACAGCCTCAACACCCTGTTAAGTCAGGCGCACAGCAAGCAGGGCTCAGGGCACTGGAGCCAGACCCACTACCTCCCCCAGCAGATCCTCCAGACGCAGCAGGACCTCCTGGGGTCTGACAGCCACCCTGGCAACCCCTTCTGTCCTGGCTTCACCATGGCTCATCCTGGCACCAACGACAGTATGTATTAAAAACGCTTTTCAGCTCCGCAAGGTTGTACTTTTGCGCGCAGCTCATCCTCACCGTCGCCTTGTAGCTCACTTGGAACCGTAACGAAGATGCCCTCTGAAATCCTAAAAACATTCAAACAGTAAGAGGTCATAAGATGGTGACACAGGCCAGGTTAATACTAACGATGACCGGCACAGTAGGTGTACGATGACATAAGCAAGGATTCTATGAACACATATAAAACAACAGATTTGTATGATCTTTCCACCTCCCATTCATTCTGGTATATTTATCTTGTGTTGGTTTTGTTCTTCTGTGTCCAGACTTCAGCCCCCCCCTGGACCAGCGGTCCCCGAGTTCCCCCCGGTCGGACGTCATGAGCCTGAGCCTGTATGGGGAGGCCTACCCCCCCTCCGCCTCCCTTGCCCCCCTCCTCGCCCCCCAGGCATACCTGTACCTGGACGGGCCGAACGGGGAAGACAGAGAGGAGGAGAACATTGTGTACCTGTGAGGACGGGCCCCGCCTACTGCAGCCTGCATCTGCTGACCTGAGAGAGAGAGAGCAAGAGAGAGAGCAAGCGAGCGAGACAGATATACATATATATATATATAAGGGGAGAGAGAGTGTGTGTGTTTCCAGAGATGTATATAAATGTGATTCTTTGTCCTCTTTTCTGTGGCATGATGCTGTTGTTATGCTATTCTAAGAGAGAGAGACATTCTATGTATTTGTGGTGTATTTTGAAACTGTACACATACATATAATCAGGTATTGCAATATGTGCCTTAAGTACTCTTTTTGGAGAGGGGGTTCTGTGTAGCTGGGTAAGTCCTGCACACACTCTTCTGTCTCTGCTCCTGAACAAAGCTATTGGACTGTCCCCTTGTCAATCAGCTGTTCAGCCTGCCATTTTCCCGCCCTTGACCACTAGGTGCACTGGTTTGTGGGTGTTGCCAGTGGAGAGTGTGTCTGCAAAATGTCTGCCTTAATATGGCTTCACCCTAGAAGTACCCCAAGAACAACGTGGGGACCCGGGGTAACAGGAAGTAAACATCTGTAGTCATGTTCCTGTCATAGTCCAGTCATTGCGTTGATGTGTACTTTTTTTGCTTGTTATTTATTTGGGGGTAAATTTGTTTCATGCACTGTTTATGACATTTATATTTTTCTATTGCTCACTCTTTAAATGCCGATGTATTTCAACTACCATAGTGCCATATTAATTATACAAACTATACAAATTATACAAATTGCACTGTACCACAATGCGTGTTCGTTAGTAAAAAAAATGTATTAAATAGTTTCGGTGAATGCAAAGATGTCCCCAATTTATATACTATATAGTATGTGTATATAGTTAATCCTTCTAGTACTCTAAACCCTGCTTTTCGGAACCCCGTTCTCTGTAGATTCTAACTATCCCGTTTTACCAATGACGTTCCCCTTATATATTCAAACCAACAGTTTAATTTTTGCTCTCCACGGTTATTTTAGTTTTATTTTAATGCTAGTTATTTTTGCAATAACTAGCATTTTCCATGAGAACCTTTTAAGTGTAAAATACCTATGCGCCATTTCATATCATGTTTTCCTCCGTATTTCATCATCGTTGTCTCAACCATCGCATTTCCGGCCTAGACCGTCAGTTGAGTCCTAATAATTCTGTGCGTGCATCAAGTACGATTTTAGCTTTCAGGTTGTTTTTGCGTAAAACATCTCAGTAGATCTTCTCCTGTGCTGTGAAATAGGCAGGCGCAGTAACGACAACAGAAACTTGGTGCCACTCGCTTGTTGCCACAGACGGCGCGTTTCAAAAGAAAATCTCGTCTCGCCCACAAGCACCTCGATTTTTATGTCTTGGGTGAAACACGTTCGCACATTTCCGTTTTGACTGCGATATATCAAGGCATTATGCCTGTGCGTAAAGACGGTTTTATACGTTTGTTCACACGTACATCGTCATGGTTGATCCTTCGCCCCTTTAATTTTTTTAATTTTTTTTAATTTTTTACAAATGACACACTATGGATGTACCCTATATATCTTGTAAGGTACTGCTTCCTATTTCTTGCGTTGAGTGCAATCGTTCTACTAACCCCTCCCAAGACTTGGGACGGGTTGGAATGACGTCATACAGAGAAGTCATTGGCGAAGCACTTTCTAATATTAAGGTGTTGACAGCGCTGCAGCATTTCAGACTGAGGAGATTCACTTCCACATCGGGCTGCTGACCCGCTCCTGGTGGCCAGGTTCTTCCTGGTACTGATCACCTGGCGTTCTGGATCAAGGATGTGTCGCTGGGTCCCCCTGGTCCGTCTCGCTCTACTGTTCACCCAGGTCAGGAGAGAACACTGTGGGACACAAGGTATCACTGTACGTTTAACTTTTTCCAGTTAGGGTCTCTTTGAACCAGTGTATTGAACCAGTTTAATCACCTGTGTTCACTTTTTGAATAAAGAGAATTTTCAATCGTGGGTACCGAGGCACTTGTGTTTACGGATTTGATCGTTTATCCTGGATAGATGACTACTGACAGCCTGTAGAATTTTCAAGGGTGTCACCTGTTATGAGGATACACACAGGTCCACGTCTTGAACCTCATTCCTGTGTGGTTCCTGTTGATGCTGTATAAAGGTGAAGGTCCAGCAGAACTGTTCAGGCCCACCATCACAGCCCTGCAGCCAAACTCCTACGCTCAAAGCCTGCAGGTCAGCTGGCTGCTCCAGCCGCTGGACAGGCTGGCCTCTGGCCTCCAGCCGCCACAGAGGCCAGCCTCTGGCCCCCCGGAAGGGAGATCTCACTATGAGGTTCAGGTGGGACGCACCCGGAACCTCACCATGGTTTACACTGTGAGTGCCCCGTCGGAGATGTGCCGTCACATTGAGATGTGTTGTTCTGAAGATAGTTGGTCTTAGATGTATGATGTCACCTTTCTCTATGATGTCTTTTCTGGTGTTCTTGTTCTCTCTCTCTCTCTCTCTCTCTCACTCACACTCTCTCTCTCTCTTTGCCACTCTCTCTCTCTCTCTCTCTCTCTCTCTCTCAGACCAACGTGAGTGTCTACGATGTGGACAGAGCAGGTGTGGTCACATGGACTTGGTTCTCCTCCCTGCCTTTGGAGTGTGCCGATCACTCGGTCAGAATACGACAGCACACCCCCGACCTCGCCCCCAGCCCCAGCTCATGGAGCCTATGGAAGACCAGTAACGGTATAGGAAGGATTGCATCATGTTTCATATCAAGTGTTGACTCATATTACAAACGGGCGCTTCTTCCTTTTTCAGAGTTCACTATCATTCGATCACAGTTACGAAAACGCAGACCGCTCTTCCTATTTTCTCTCTCTTGGTCTCTCAGTCTCCCTCCCCCCTTCCTCTCTCTCACCCTCTTTCTCTCTCCTGCTGTCCTCCCCTCTCACGGTCTCTTTCTGTCTACAGGAGCGCTGCCGGACACGGAAAACGGGACCACCCGGATGTTTCCGCCGGAGAGGGTGATGAGAGAGAGGTCGTCTCCCCTGATCTGTTGCCTTCCCCCCCGAGGAGCCTCCATCACCAAAATGGACAGCAACAGGACGAGCTACCCCCTGATGGAGCTGGACGACGGGGGCCGCGCCATCCAGGTCAACCCCCTGACCGTCACGACCGACCTGGGGGTGTACGTCCTCTGTTACGACTCTCTCAGGAAGAGACGTGGCGTCTCCTACTTCGTCAGCTGTTAGTAGACGCGAATCCTTTTTTTTCTACGAGCGAGACCGTGCGTACAACACGCGCTATTAACTGCAACAGAGGCCCAACAACAACAAACATCAAAATACTGTGTGTTCTAGTTCCACCTTCGAGACCAGAGAACCTGACCTGCGGAACCACCGACAGGCGAACTGTCACCTGCACCTGGAACTCTGGCCGGAAATCGAACCTGCCTAAACGCTACAAACCGACATCCAGCCTCCTCGTACTGTAAGCACCATCACAGCCCTTACATCCAGCCTACTCACAGATGCATGCGTCCCTGGGGCATTTCATGACCCTTTAGTAGGGCCATGGGGGTCTTAGTGTGGGATTTTGCTGGAGGCAGCGGGGCTTCCCAGTCATGTCTGCTCTCCCTCCCTGGTGGAGGCGATCAGGGGGTCGGGCCGCTCTCTCATCAGCTGCAGCCAGGCGGGCTCTTGTGAGTTCGCAGCCATGGAAGGCGTGGAGGAGTACCACGTCACAGTGGAGGTGAAGAGCCAGCTGGGGGTGGAGAGACAGAGCTACGGCTTCAACCTCTCACAAAGAGGTGAGTGGAGCGAGAGAGAGGGAAAATCAGGGAGCGTCATGGGAGATGACGTTACCATCATCGCCTGATAGGACCGTTTTCTTGATCGGCCCTGCGTGTATGCATGTGTGCGCCCGCACGTGTGCAGTGTTCCCTATTCCAAAGCAGGTGTTTGTGAGGCCGGGGTTGAGGAATGCTAATGTGTCCTGGAGCCTGGAAGGCAACATGTCTGACCTGCAACTGCTCTGCCAGGTCAGCAAGCTCCTGGAGACCCCAGACGTTATGGTGAGCACACACCTTGTCCAATACACACCTGGTCTGATAACCACCTTGTCCAATACACACCTGGCCTGGTAACCACCTTGTCCAATACACACCTGGTCTGATAACCACCTTGTCCAATAGACACCTGGTCTGATAACCACCTTGTCCAATAGACACCTGGTCTGATAACCACCTTGTCTAATACACACCTGGTCTGATAACCACCTTAATAAACACCAGGTCCAATACATAGGTTTCATGGCTTCCTTTGGTATTAATTCGCTATCTGTCTTGCACCTGATTCTGACAGGTGCATTGTGGGAGTCTGGAGGAACATTGTGGAGTCGCATTGGAGAACCTGGAGCCTAATACCCTGTACCTCTCCAGGCTGCGCTGCTCTGTGAGTGCTGGGCTCTGGGGCCCATGGACCGAGGTACCCTTCACCACCCGTGAGTAACAGCATCTTCACTGTTGCCTTAAAGGCAAGTCAAGTTCGACCGTTGGACGTCTTGGTCGACCGACGAGCTTCCACTTCCAGGCTAGCCTGTCACATCCCTCCGCCCATCTGGTCACGGCAGTCACATAAAAAAGGGTCTGCTCCCTCCCTCTTAGTTCCCCTGGTGAAGCTGGACACGTGGGGCTGGGTGAGAAAGATCTCTGCTAGCCACTGGAAACTGACCCTGCTCTGGACCAGGGTGAGCTTAAATCACGTGCCTAGCGTAGCTTAGCTTAGCCTAGCCTATCCTAGCCTTTTCTAACCAGACCCAGCCTGTCTATCTTAGCATAACTGAACCTAGCGTTATCTTCAATGAATGAATCAGAGCAAACTGTGTCATGAGGTCATTCCCACCCCGCCTTCTTTTTTAAATGTCGATTCCCAGACTGTGATTGGCTCGGCATCGACAGGGCATGTCCAAGGCTACCGCGTACGGTGGAGGCAGGGGGAGCACAGCGCCGTCGCGCTGAAAGACGAAGGAGAAACGCAGGCGGAGCTCTCTATTGGTCCGGAGCAGTGTGACGTCACCGTGGAGGCCGTCCTTCTGCGCGGCTCCTCCGTCCCTGCTCGTCTCAGCCTCCCCCGGGCAGAGAGCCGAGGTGCGTCGCTAGGCCCACTGCCGTTTCCGTAGCAGTGGGCAAGCATGGTTACCGTTGTGAAAGTGCTCTTGGCTGTTGTGACGCTTGCAGAAACGTCGCTCTACATAGAAATTTTTTCGGGGGGGGGGTTGTGACGTGTACGCTCAGTGTATAAGACCAAAGCTCTGGTTGGGGAGACAGAGGCCTCCAAGCCTTATTCTCTTGCTGCTCTGTCAGAGTGCTCTTCACAGCACAAGCGCGTAAGCGGCAACGGCACTGCTGGGTTCCAACTCTCGTGGCAGGAAGAGAGAGCGGTCACCTGTGGCTACACTGTGGAGTGGTGCATGTTGGGAGGTGTAGTCCCCTGTGCTGTGACGTGGAGAAAGGTGCCAGTGGGGCACACATCTCTCTCTCTGCCAGCAGGTAGGTTGTTTAACAACACCCAACGGTGGTAATCACATAAAACGCGATACAAACAACAACGAAACGAACGAATCCTCTGTTGTTCCAGCTGATTTTGAAGCGGGCTGCAGATATACGTTTAACATCTACGGGTGCACCGAGGATGGCGAGATTTGCCTGGAGACGCAGACAGGATACTTACAGGAGCTCAGTGAGTGTGTTTACTGGTGTTAACACTTACCGGCACATCAAAATCAGGAAGTATTAAAAAAAAGGTGACTTTTTGCACAGGGGTGATGCCAAACACCAACTTCCTGCCGCATGATTTCAGCAGGAAATATGAACGGATAAAACATTCAAACAACTGATCAAATATTCCGCTTATTCCGTCCCTCCCTCCTTCTCTCCCAGAACCGACCCTGGCTCCCACTCTGATAGAGTCTGTCAACTTCACATCCTCCTCTGTAACCCTGGAGTGGCGTTACCATGACGACGACCCAGCGCATCCCGGTTTCATCATCGGTTACCAGGTTACCGTGATGAGGGCCGGAATGCAGAGGGGAGCACCTATGCAGAGTATGTAACAATTTTTCTTCTTCAGGCTAAACTTGACATCATCAGGACAAAAGAAGTCGTCGAAAAATGTCTTCTTCGAGGCCTGACATCCCTTCCTCTTCCTGTTTCCGTGCAGTTTTAGATCAAAGCAGGAAGTCGGTGACCGTTTCGGAGCTCCAGGAAGACCAGGTGTACAGCTTCCACGTGTGTGCCCTCACTAAGGAAGGCCCAGGCCCAGAGATCAGCATCACCTGCAGGACCTCCCAGAACTGTGAGTCTGTCCGCCGCAGAACGCGTCACGCGCTAGCAGCCGCGTCGCGTCGGTCAACGCTTACGAATGCGTTCGAGTACACAGAATTTGACTTGGATTGAAGAGCGTTACACTGCTCGGTGTATTTACACAGGAGACGTCAAGTTCAGAGATCCATGGAAGGTAGACAGAGCAAATGAGGGGGAAACGACAAACAATACAATACAATGTGGATTGTAGATAATACAAATGGGGCAAAGGAAATAAATATTGAATGAATGGATATATGTGGGGTGGATGATTCAGGACAATATGCATGTATACGTGCTTATTTACAGCTAGCAGGATTGATATTGACTGTACACATTCAAAAACTATAGTCTGATGTTTTTTCAGAGGCAACCTGCTGTGTTGGTGTTGCCGGGTTATGGAGTGATAGAACGGGCTTGGTTTTCATTCTGTTGGAGGGTTTGGTTTGTCTCCCATCAGACCTGGTGTTGCTGGCTAAGATCCTGACCCCTATCCTGCTGCTGCTGGCCGTGACTGCCCTGCTGTGGCCTCAGAGGAACACGTCAGTCAGACTTCACCTTCTGCATCTGCCTCACTGCTATGTCCCCGTCTGGCTGGCTGGCTGGCTGTCGGTCTTTGCAAGCTGTCTGTCTGGGACTGGCTGGCTGGTTGACTGGTTGTCTGTCTGTCGGTCTGTCTGGTTGGTTGGTTGTCTGTCCGGTTGGTTGGTTGGCTGTCTGTCCGGTTGGTTGGCTGGCTGTCTGGCTGGTTGTCTGTCTGTCTGTCTGGTTGATTGATTGGTTGGTTGGCTGGCTGTCTGTCTGTCGGTCTGTCTGGTTGGCTGTCTGTCCGGTTGGTTGGCTGGCTGTCTGGCTGGTTGTCTGTCTGGTTGGCTGCCTGTCTGGCTGGTTGGTTGGTTGGCTGGCTTGTTGGCTGGCTTGTTGACTGTCTGGTTTGTTGGCTGTCTGGTTTGTTGGCTGGCTGGCTTGTTGGTTGGTTGGTTGGCT
Organism: Plecoglossus altivelis; assembly: GCA_036571765.1. Classification (NCBI taxonomy): domain Eukaryota; kingdom Metazoa; phylum Chordata; class Actinopteri; order Osmeriformes; family Plecoglossidae; genus Plecoglossus; species Plecoglossus altivelis. Next base: position 3,340,080 of record BROE01000025.1, read on the forward strand.
GGTTGGTTGGCTGGCTGTCTGTCTGTGACTGTCTGGCTTCTTGACTGTCTGTCTGTCTGTACTGTCTGTGCTGGCTGGCTGATCACGAATCTCTCTAACTTCCTTTCTCCTATCTTTTCACTTGTGTCAACTGCTCTTCGCCTCTATCTTCTTCTGCTGAGCTCTCCCTTGTATCTCTCCATCTCTATCTACCCCCGCCCCTTTCATTGCATCTCCTCGCTGTTTAGCATCTTGACACTCAATCTCCTTGACGATGCATCTCTTGGCCTCGCGACATCCTCTCTATCTTCCTCACTCGTCCACTCATCATCCACTCTCTACACCCTCATCCAGTCACTCTCTCTCTCTTCTCATTGAGCCACTTCCTCTCTCCGATGAATACCTAACCACCCTGCCCAAGATGTGGCGTTACGCAAACACGATTTATAGCAACGTTATTTCCGAAACTGCCTTCATAAAAGGATACTTTGTCCATCTTCTGTTTTCACTTTGTCGCTCCCCGGGCCAGGCTGAGGAGCCGATTCGTGGAGGTATTCGGGTTCTCAGCCGACCTCAACATCAAGGCAATCAAGCTGGACCGCCACCTGAGTGAGGTAAAGTCCGGAATGTGCGCTCCCAGCCCCCCCCCCCCCCCCCCTCCAATCAGAAAAGTCTCCCGTGGTTCCGTTTCCTGATTCCATCCCTTCCCAGCTGTCTCCGTCCCTTTCTGCAGGCCTCGGAGCGTCTAGGGGCCCCGAGGGAGGAGGAGTGTAGATGCTGTGACGTCGAAATCGTCAACGTCCTGCTGCCCCCGCGGCCCACCTCCTCGCCCCCCCCCCGCTCCCCGCAGGCGTACCATCCTCAACTGAGCGTCGCCGTTGGCAACAGCCGGGTTTCCCAGCGAAAGGCTAGCCTGGCCAACGACGCTTACCTTCCCATCGCGACGGTGGAGGAGTCCACCGTGACGCACGCCATCCGACTCAAAGACGTGATCACCTGCGACGGTTCCGATTGGACGGACCCGGAAGATTCTTGTGACATAGTTAGCGCTTACATTGCTTATGAGCTGCACACGTAGATGAGCCGTTATACTGTAGGTCTATTGTAATACCGTCTTGGGAGATGCTTTCATCTGCTGCTTTGCAGAGTCTAGTGGTAGTCGGTATTGTTGTGTGTGTGCGTGTGTGTGTGCACGCACGCACGCGCGCACACACACACACAAGGGGCCTGGGTCCGCTGCCTCATGCGCTGACTCCTTCGAAGTCATGGGAGCAGAGCTTGGAGTTCAAATGTGTAGTTGACGGGTGTTGGTCACATGGGGCAATAAAGCTGTCTTTCTAAATAATAATGACGAGGCGTGTCTTTCTAAGGCATTTCTTCTTCTTTTTATTTACTAGGCAAGATTACACTTTGTAAACAGTTACGAGATTAGCGACAGAATGTTCCACAACAAATGTTAGTCGGCCTACAGCAATTTTCACAGTTTGCGTAAGTTGGCTCAAATACATCAAGTCGATAAATTACCTGTCACTCTTCCATGGTCACCACGCGTCGACGTTGAAACGGGGGCATTCGAGTGACAAGATCCAGCTCGCAGCTTCTTTTGGAACGGCACACCGTTAAAAAACATGTACAGTAAAAAGCTTTTAAACATCCAAATAAATGCAAACCGTTACCCCCCCCCCCTGTGGTTATAAGCATAGATTCAAAGCTCAGCTTTCCATTTCTAGATTCTCAAAAGTATGAGTCAACACTGAGTCAACATAGATGTGTGTGTGTGTGTGTGGGGGGGGTCTTAACACAATAACAATTGTTCATGTCACACAAGAAATCACCACTGTTGGTCATGACACACGCACACATGGTGGGGAAACCGAGCTGCAAACATGTGAAGACAGACTTTCAAGGAATGTGAACGTACTTCTCAGTGTGGAACCCCAACACATGGACACGCTGCAATGGTCCTAAAAACACTAAGGGGCTCCTCTAAAAAAACGCGGGGGGGGGGGCAGGAGTCAGATTGGACCGTTACCAGACCCTGGGGACTAGACAGCAGAGCAGGCAGGCAACGCAAGCAGCACTGACCAAAGAGAGAGGCGGACTTCTAAAACCACAAATACCACCCTGGCTGATCCTTCACCATAGGGGGGGGGGCCGCCTGCTCTTACTAGACCTGAATAAAACACTGCTTTTTTTTAAAAGGCTGTTAACCCTGAAGGTAACAGGCAAACAAGCCACAGAACCACACGAAATGTAACAACACTTGAACTGACATGGCGCTAATGGGACCGACGCGGCTGGCTGACCCTAATAAATAATAATTCCAGCATTTTCCTTTTTATTATTGTAGTTACCTAGGTGCCGTGCCCCTCTGTCGCTCGTAGAGAAGAGCCAGAGTGACCCTCTTGCCTGCGTGTGACACGACAGGAAGCGTGAGCTCAAGTCAGCTAGATAACGCTGTCCTAACGTGCCCATATGTGAAGAATCAGAGCAGGTTGTCCTTTTTCGCTATCGGCGAGCTGCTTTGACTCGCTCGCTTATTGACCCGACCTGCCCAACCTGTGTTTCTTATTCTGAGGGCCATGCAGCCAGTCTCCTTACACCATCCAGACACGTGGGTTTGCCCCATCCCTCCTCCACCCTTCCTCTTCTTGCTTCATAGACATCTTGCGTACTGTCCTAACCAGCCAATAAGAGGCTGCTCAGCGCTCACAGACGCCCTCCTTGTTATGCGTCATCAGACACAGAGGAGGTTTCAAGCTGTGATCAAAGCAAGCGGGTGATCTGGGGGGGGGCAAAGGGCAGTGGCCTTGGGTGGTCAAGGTCACAGAATGAATCGCATAGTCAGCAGGAGGGCTGACAAGACGATGTGGTCAGGTTCCTCCTGACCGGGAGACCGTGTCTTGCTGACCAGACAGCAGAGGGCGCCACGGAACAGGAAACGGGATGGTCAGCATTGAGCACAGCCACGTTCATTTGCTTGAGCTGAGATCTGAGGAACCTCAGGTCCTACTCAGACAATAACAGTCTGGATGGAAGGAGGGAAAAAAGGGTGGTTTTTTTGGTGAATGTATGTTTTGTTTTCTCAACTAAAAACAACTCAATATAAAAAGTCACACGGTCACGTCCTGGGTCCGAAGCACATCAGAAAAACAGTCACCCAGTGAATGGTTGAACGGTTGCGAAAACGTGTCGTCTCTTCTCCTCGTGACCTATAACCTCCAGTGCGACAGCCCGCCCCCACCCCCCTAACTCCACCCCTTGCCACCGCCCAGTATAATATGCAGAGATGCAGAGACCGACCAAAGCCCCCTCCGCCCCCCCTCCCCCATCTCGTGGGACGCGGTCCCGAGGTCAGATGGTCCCTGGTGCCGAGATCTGGACGCTGGTGCATAATGGGAGTTGTAGGAGCAGCAGAAAGGCAAAAGAGAGGCGTCTCCTTGGTGACGGCGGGACGACTCACATGATTTCACAACAGGAGTTCTGCTTTCGGGCCTGCGGGATTTGGACACAAGCAAGAAAAAGTCCCCCCCCCCTCACACACACACACACACACACACACACACACACAGTAACAGTTCATCAGGCCGCTGGGTGCTATTGCAGTAGGCCATGTTTGAATACATAAATATCCCTCCCTTTCCTTTTTCACCTTGCTCTTTGACAGAAGCTCTGCTCCCGATGCCAGTTCGTTCCACTATCAAGGCGCTGGTGAAGGTCATGAACTCCTGGACGCTGCAACGCAAAAAAAAAAAAAAAACAGACAGTGAAGCACGTGAAACACGCGGAATCTGAGGAGTTCCAGTGACCGTGTGAGAGCTGCCTACCTGGAGCGCTGAAAGAAGCTGAAAGAAGACAGGTCGTAGGCGGCTTTGAGGAGATTAGCTTTGGTCGCTCCCTTGTGGAGGATGCTCAAGCTGTAGAGCTTCATAGTGCCTTACTGACGGGGCCAGTAATGGTAGACAGCGGCAGGCCAACAGATTTGATCAGCAGACCTAAGAAATACTTACCCGTCAGAGAAACAGATGCACCTGGACGCGTGGGACGACGTGAAACAAACAAAATCACACCCGGAACCAGGATGAGTCATGATGACGCTAACGTTGAAGGGTGTTTTCGTTGGAGATTCCAGCTAGCTAACGCTGTCAGCGATGCAGTCTCTACGTTTAAACAGGTTTTATAACATGAACTAGTATGTTCACCAGTTAGCTGAATAGAATACATTCGCTTTAGTTCGCTAGCTAAGCCGCCTAACCGCGGGTACCACAGCGGGTTTAGCTAACAGCTGTATCACTAGCAAATGTTGCTCGAAAGCATGCATGAAATGAGATGAATGAGATGCTTGAAAACTGAGGATGACCTTACCTTAAAACACCTCGCTAAGATATTCACTGGTTGTTGACATTCATGTACTGTATATTTTTGAATCAAATAATTCCAACAACTGTTGTTGTTCTAAAGGTATCCGGCGCTGTTTCTTTCCTTCCTGATGAATCACGTCACTAACCTGTCACTAACAACCGTAACACTGTCCGACACAAGGGAATGTCCGAACGGGAACACCAGATTGAAGGTTCTGTTCCGCTCTGTGCATGAAATCGATTTGTGTGAGCATGGAGGAAAAATAGATTAAAGGATTATTATAGAGTCCATAGGTGGAAAAATCAATCAGATGTACTCACATCATATTTATTACAACATTACAGCTGAATTAGGTGTGTGTCGGTGTGTGTTCCTGTCAGGGACATAGAAAGACAGCATTTCCCTGTCCCAGTCCAGCTGCAGTCAGCTTCAGCGAGTGTCCTGCTCCACATTCACCCTGGATTAACCAGATTCTCCATCGGCCTCCATTCATCTGAACAGAGCCCGCTAACACACCCAGGAGCCCAGTTTTACTGTCTCCCACCTTAACATCCTAGCAGTGTGTCCCAAAGTTAAAGCCCCCAGATCCCTGGACCCATTCATAGCTATCAAACCTCTCTGGGTGGGCAGGAAACTGCTGTCTCTCCTGACTGTATCGCACACTGGTCAGATCTTCAGACAGGAGGAGGTCTGTGTGGGCGTTGTTGGGGTCCAGAGTGAAAGGAGACGGGGAGAGCCAGAACAGGTTTGTATTGATGCACTGCTTGATGTTTGACACCCTCTCCCGCCATGACAAACCGAGTCATGATTACGAGCCTCGTATGTGAATGGCAGGGGTTGTAACGTGTCAACCAGACAGAGTGGTGAAATTTGGTACAAGCATTTCATTAGATAAAGTCACGTTAGTCATACACAGTATGTAGCGTGCACTGAAGTGTCAAGGATGGTCTTTGGACAGATGTGATCATAATAAGAGAGCACGATCAAAACGTAGATAATGATACTGTATGTACATTATTGGATATTACTGCATGATTGGTTATTTTTATTAAGGATGCAAGCCCCCAAACTGTGCTTCCTGGTCTCTAACAGGTAAGTCAGACAGGTAAGTCAGAGAGGACTGAGTTTTGTGAAACCAGGAAATAAACTGCATCAGCACAATCTTGAAATATGACATTGAATCTGCCTGCCGCTGGTGGATGTACATCAGTGGTGTAGTCTACGTGATACGCAGTTATACGCCGTATACCCACTAAGAAATGTCAAGGATTTTCGTATACTCACTTAAAAAAGCGCGACGATACGTAACGACATCGTTTTGTGACAGAACCTTAACACATTCATTCATAAATTCACCCCGTCTATGTTCTATTGGGGCTGCCGTGGCGTGGCATGTCACCTGGGTCTGACGTCACCTTCATTGATTGACATGTTGATAACATAAGAAGTCTTTCAGAGTGTTTTGTTACATATAGAGGCATACTTTATGCATAAGTGAATGTGGTGGTGCTTATGGGGTTTTGCCCTGGGATGGTGAGTGTGCGGCAGGGTGGAGAAAATCACAGTATACTGACTACAAAAAAGTAGACTACACCACTGATGTACATCTTAATTCTCATCTCCACGGCCAGTTCTCTGTATGTCGTTCTGTTACTCCTGCCTGTCAAAGCCTGTTCACCACTAGAGGCTGGAGTTGCCTCTAAAGAAAAATTACGCACAGGCGTACACGTTTCAACCGTTTCTCACGCGGAGAAGTAATAACTTGATAACTTGACCAATAAATTGACGAGGCGCATGTCCTTGAGAGCACCGCTATTAATGAACTAAGTTCATAATCTTGTCTTTGATGGGCCTGTAAAGTCACTGCGCGTGGGTTCATTTGTGAGCGTACTTTAAACCCAGTTTATGCTTGTACAAAATGGTAAATTATTTCACTGAATGCGATTTCCCCTTCAACGTATTTAAGACTATGGCCTTTGTTATTTTATGGAGGTTACCAGCATACATTCGCGGTTTCCCTAAGTAATTCTGGCCCATTTAACAATTAGCTTCTCACCACTTACCATGGTGCTAAGTGCTTTCCATACCTGAGCTGCGCTGATACATTTATTTCCGTGGCAACCGATTGAAAACGTTTTGGGCATGAAAACGGATTGAGAGGGCTCTTTAGTAGCATCTGTTGACTGGCTGTTTGTGGCAGGATGGGAAATTCCTTTTTGCCTTTTCTCGAAAACAAGGGTCGAGTGCCATAGATGATCAAATCGCTGCGAACGTTTCTCTACTTGATAAAAGTGACTTGGTTTAGTTCTTGGCGTTGAAGGAATTGGATGGAGATCATTCATATTTTTCTGACCAAGGAACTTTTGGACAGAATCACCAAAAAAGGGAGATATTGATTTAAAAACTGTATTCTGGGTTTGTACAGAACCATTGATGAACGCGGCAAAGGAAATCACTACGAAAAATCCTTTTATCAAGGATTATGCACTAAGATAACCTTGGATTCTGTCCGTTTAGATTGTGACATTACAAACTGTAGGCCTACTTAAAACAGCGAACACATTTTTTTTTATTTTGGCAGACATGCAAGCGAGAATCAATGTATTGGACTGTCCCTGTTTGGACAAATAAATCGACCTGATCAATATACAAAGTAGGATTTAATAAAGATTTTGTGTTCAAGCACAGTAATTCTTCTCTGCACAGTATGTAGCTCTATCGCTACAATCCATATAACGGCTATCTGTTCACCTGGGAAATTCTTCGAAGTACCCAGCACCCATGAGCCAGGTGACACGTACCATATGGAGCGTCAATCAATGGAGAAGGTAAGGGCGTCTGATCAGTTCTACCTTGTGTTGTTATTAACCGCAGACAGTGTTAATCCAACGATTCCCCATCAAAATAAACAATTCTAATTTACTCCAGCCGAATGACCGATAGAGCATGACAGACTCTACACCTCGAATCCATTCTCTAACGGACATGACACCCTTAACCAGGAAGGGGTCCAAATGAGAATGATCCGCATTGAAATGGTTGGGCACGGAGTGCTTTAGCCCGAGCAAGGAGACTCGTGTAGGCAGGCGGAGGTCCAGTTAAGACTCAGTCATAAACCCACATGTCACCTCATGCAAACAGGTGGAGGTCCTAAACGTTGCAGTCAGACACGGTACATGCATGTGTGTGTGCGCACGCATGTGTGTGTGCGTGTGTGTATACTTGCGCACGTGTGTGTGTGTGTTGATCCTACAAGCCTCTCTTTCCCCCTTCCTTACTTTGGCAGGTAGACAGGCAGACAAGCAGATCAGCAGGCAGACAGGGTATCTGGTCTGACATCATGTATGGTGATGCATACTGTGCCTGATGATGGGACAAACAAACATTCAAACCGACATGTTACAAACACATAGATTCTTGCAACAATAAAAAAAAAAGTTGACCTGAAAAAAATGAGCTGAATCTCGCACTACGTCGATGATATAATATAAAATACGATCCTACGTTTATGACGTATAGAATGGCCTATCAAAAACGCCGCCGCTCCTATGTTTGATTGGCATCTTCTGATCTGCTGGTGAGGCGTTTATCTGCAGGTCAGGGTCACTGTAACATTCCTCTGTCGAACCTTTTAGTGCTACCTGGGCGAAGGTCACACGGATCGAACAGATTGACCTCGTAACAGTGATGGGGCCAGGTGTAATTCAAAACTTTCTTGTGTGGACTCAACTACAACAGAATTTCTAAGAAGTATTTGTTTTTAGGGGTCATTCCCCTTCCACAGAGCCAAAATTAGAGTTTCACGTCTAAATTTAGATGTCTAAATTGACTTTGTGCCCTTGCTTATCTGACTGACGTGACCAGTGAGGTGGTGTCCTCGGGGCCACTTTATGATGGTTTTCCAAGGATGTTTATGAAACACCATCCTTGCTGTAATGCAATCCATGTCACTGGGTTGCTCTTGAGTTCACGGCAGCTAACGTACTTTCTGCAGATCAAACACAGGTAAATCATTGTTAGCGGTCTCAACTCCTCATATACGGGTTAATATACGGGTTAAACCTTTACGTGTGTCGATTGGCATTTCTACTCGTTTCTACTCGTTTCTACTATAAGGTGAGATACCGAAAAACCAGGTTGAACATAAACCAAGTTAAACGTGAAAGACCGACCAGGTGGAAGATTTCGCGTGGAAGATAAACAAAGAGTTCCAATGTGATATGTGGAGAGGTGTCTGACAAAAAAGACAGCCAGCCGTAAAAGCATTAGATCCTGCCGTATTCCTTTATTATATTTCGCAAATCATTCTCCCTCACGAGAAGGATGCGGTTTCATCCACATTTGCGAAGTTGGCATTAAAGCTGAGGCTCGACACTAAACGATGGAAATATTTGCCATGTTTTTTTTTAAATAAAAAAGATGGCTTACAAGATAAACCTTTCAAAGCTTAGCTCTCAACAAAAAAAAGATAAAGATCTGAATGTGAGAGTTGTGTGTGAACTCCATGCCCAGGTAAGATGAAGAATAAAGAGGTGTGTGCAAAGACGACGGTCCCCACAGCCAACCCACGCAGTCTGACCGTATAAAAGATGTACAATCCCGCCACAGATTACTCTCACTCATAGTTTGCCAGCTCCTCAGACACACACACACATACACACACAGCCACCAGACTCTCTCGCCGCGCGCCTTTGAGCCCAGAAAGTGCAGAACGTCTAGAATGCCGGTGAAGATCCCCGCGCTCGAGGCTTTCCAAAGGGTGAACATGCCTTGCATTTACAGATCCGTGGTAGAGAGGATCTACATGGTAAGACAGTGTTCTGCTCTCCACTAAGTCATCCCTTACCAGACACTCGGATCCCTTTTTAGGGGGCGCAGGTCGTTTTTCTCTAGTCATGTGTCGACTGTTTTGCTTGCTGACCTGGAAAACGGCTGTACGGTCTTCACACATTCTGATGTTAGAGAAACCAGCTGTTGTGAGGTGATGTTTTGTGTAAGACTTTCGGACATGCGCTGTCCTGTCATATAGGGAACATGAGCTGTGTGATGGTCTGAATATGACTTGACAAACGTTTTGTTTTCCTTCAAACATGTCTTTCTACCGTTTGGTTTTTGTCACGTTGGCACGGAGATAAATGAAAGGTTGATGTATCAGAGGGAAACCAAAGAGAAAGCAGGTAGACGTTTCAGTTTATGGTTTACGGACTTACATCATAACAGTTATTCTCCAAGAAGTGATAAGTCTACCAGGCTCTCCCTCCTCCCTTCTCAGACAGATTCGAGCACGTTCGTTTATCACCCAACATTCAAGCTGGCACAAACTGCTTTATAGTTACAGCTTGCAACGTAATTGCCGCACCATAAAACTACTGCGTATTTCTCTCCTTTTGACGGTCATTTCACTTAGCCGATGCTTGTATCTAAAGCAACGCTAGACGTCCGGACCTCCGGTCAAACGCCCTCCCGCTGAGCTTCGCCTCTCCTCCGCAGGTGGAGCAGATCCTGGCCGAGTTTCGTCTGGAGAAGGAGGAGCTGAAGGAGGTGATGGGGAGGATGCAGCGGGAGATGGATCGGGGGCTGCGTATTGAGACTCACGAGGAGGCCAGCGTGAAAATGCTGCCCACCTACGTCTGCTCCACCCCCGAAGGATCAGGTGAGCCCTCTTCCTGGGACAGAGTGGGGAGGGAACGTTAGCAGATGGTCAAACACTAGATAAGTACATTCTCTCGAGGGATAGGAGATAAGTACACGCACTCTGAGGATAGGAGATAAGGACACACTCTCTAAGGATAGGAGATAAGGACACACTCTCCGAGGATAGGCGGTAAGGACACACTCTCTAAGGATAGGAGATAAGGACACACTCTCTGGGGATAGGAGATAAGGACACACTCTCTGAGGATAGGAGGTAAGGACACACTCTCTGAGGATAGGCGATAAGGACACACTCTCTGAGGATAGGAGATAAGGACACACTCTCTGAGGATAGGCGGTAAGGACACACTCTGTGGATAGGCGGTAAGGACACACTCTGTGGATAGGAGATAAGGACACACTCTCTGTGGATAGGAGATAAGGACACACTCTGAGGATATGAGATAAGGACACTCTCTGAGGATAGGAGATAAGGACACACTCTCTGAGGATAGGAGATAAGGACACACTCTCTGAGGATAGGCGGTAAGGACACACTCTGTGGATAGGAGATAAGGACACACTCTCTAAGGATAGGAGATAAGGACACTCTCTGAGGATAGGAGATAAGGACACACTCTCTAAGGATAGGAGATAAGGACACTCTCTGAGGATAGGAGATAAGGAGACACTCTCTGAGGATAGGAGATAAGGACACACTCTCTAAGGATAGGAGATAAGGACACACTCTCTGAGGATAGGAGATAAGGACACACTATCGGGGGATGGAAGATAAGTACACGCTCTCTAAGGATAGGAGATAAGGACACACTTTCTGAGGCTGGAAATTCCAAAATGGCAGAACTCAGTCAGGAGTTTCCATGTTTGCGTGTGTGTTCCTCCAGAGGTGGGGGATTTCCTGGCTCTGGACCTGGGAGGCACCAACTTCCGGGTGATGCTGGTCAAGGTGGGTGAGGACGAGGAGCGGGGATGGAAGGTGGAGACCAAGCACCAGATGTACTCAATCCCAGAAGATGCCATGACAGGCACTGCTGAAATGGTGAGTGTCCACTCAGAAGTATCTCCTTGTCGAGAAAACATCCAAGTCAGAACTCAACTTCGCAGTATCCTCAGTCTATCCCAGAAGTCTTCTTGGAAGTCTGCTTGTAAACACGACCACGCGGGGAATATCTGACGTCCTCTCTTTCTATTTCCCTTCACACTTATCATTTGGTTTCCAAACCCCCCCCCCCCCCCCCCCCCCCCCCCCCCCCACCCCCCTTCTCCAACCTCCCACTTGTCTCCTCCCTGCAGCTGTTTGACTACATCGCAGAGTGTATCTCCGACTTCCTGGGCAAACATCACATCAAGCACAAGAAGCTTCCTCTTGGGTTCACCTTCTCCTTCCCTGTCCGACACGAGGACATAGACAAGGTACGGCACGCGGGTCCACAGAAAGCACAGGACACTTTCCACTTCAGTCGGAAACTTCAACTTCGTTGGAATCGGATGTTGACCGATCGTGGCCTCTTCTCCTTTCCTCCTCTCCTGTTCTCAGGGGATTCTGCTGAACTGGACCAAGGGTTTCAAGGCATCTGGGGCAGAGGGCAACAATGTGGTCGGGCTGCTTCGGGACGCCATCAAAAGGAGAGGGGTAGGTACTGCATCCCACTCACATTGATCCGTCATCGGGAAATGCGAGGGAGGGCGTCGCTCGCACGGGCCGCGAGGGTAAACGTTCCACCGCCTCTGTTCCAGGACTTTGAGATGGACGTGGTCGCCATGGTGAATGACACGGTCGCCACCATGATCTCGTGCTACTACGAGGACCGCAGCTGCGAAGTGGGGATGATCGTTGGTAAGGACACGCACACGCAGACATAACACTCCTCACCCCTCTTACCACCCCCCCCCTCCCCACAGACATCTCCCCCTCTCACCCCTCTCCCTGTGGCGTCTCAGGAACGGGCTGTAACGCCTGCTACATGGAGGAAATGGGCACGGTGGAGCTGGTGGAGGGGGAGGAGGGCCGCATGTGTGTGAACACGGAGTGGGGGGCCTTCGGGGCCAACGGGGAGCTGGAGGAGTTCAGGCTGGAGTACGACAGAGTGGTGGACGAGACGTCTCTCAACCCTGGACAGCAGCTGTGAGTCCTCCCCTCCCTTCCTTGGCTTCATCCTTTCCTCCTACCTTTTCGTCCTTGCCTTATTCCATCCATGCGTCCTTATCTCCTTCTCTCGGTGCATCCTTCCCTCCTTACAGACCTGCCGTCCTTCCATTCTCGCCACCTTCCTTCCTTCCTCCCTCATTCCTTTCTTTAGCCCTAGGGTCCGGCACGTGTCTGAAAGTTTCTGTTTGTCACATGCAGCTGAGCATTAGACAGCCACCTTGGTCAGATGCTTACCTCTGGGTGCTAGGTAACTGGGTTGTTTTCCGCACCTGTGTTTGTGAATAGCGGGCGTGTGTAGACGTCAGTGGGCTGTCTCCAGGCGCAGGGGGCAGATTAATGAGTTGTCTCTTTCTGGGGCCTAATGATTGTTTACTCTGCGCCCTGACAACCACTGACCTGGCCAGGCCAGGCCTTTCCCATCCTCTCTCTCTCTCTCCCTTTTTCTTGGATGACCGGGGTGTTCACGTGTTTTATGACGCACGCTTCCTCCCCCTCCTCCCCCCTCTTCATTCTTGTTTTCCTCCCTCTTCTCCCCTTGCCTCCTCTCCCCTCCCCAGCTATGAGAAGCTGATTAGTGGGAAGTACATGGGCGAGCTGGTGCGCCTGGCCATGCTGAAGCTGGTCGACGAGGAGCTGCTCTTCAACGGGGAGGCGTCCGAGCAGCTGAAGACCCGCTTCAGCTTCGAGACGCGCTACGTCTCCCAGGTCGAGAGGTGAGGGGTCATCGAGGTCACAAGTCACTATCTGACCATCCCCCTCCCCTCCTCCCCTCCTCCCGCCCCATAGAACTTGATTTGTACGGTCTGGCACACGAGCAGTCGATCCCCTTCTCAGGGATCCGCCGCACTTGCACCTAGCCTAGCATGCTAACACAAGGAGCTATACACATGTATCTTACCCCAGTTTTTTTCCCTCAGTGACTCGGGCGACAGGAAGCAGATCTACAACATCCTGTCCACGCTGGGCGTGCTGCCGTCGGAGCTGGACTGCGACATCGTGCGCCTGGTGTGCGAGAGCGTGTCGACGCGCTCAGCTCACATGTGCGGGGCGGGGCTTGCGGCCGTCATCAACCGCATGCGGGAGCACCGCAGCCAGGAGGAGATGAAGATCACCGTGGGCGTGGACGGGTCCGTCTACAAGCTCCATCCGTGGTGAGGAGGGGGGAAGGGAGAGGGGGATCCTGGCGAGGGGGGGGGGCGGGGGGGGGGGAACGGGAGGATGGAGGAAGAGGGGAGATAGGAAAAGGAGGATTGGTAGGGAGTGAGGAAGAAGAGGATGGGAGGGAGATGTGGAGGTGCTGGTGGAGGTATTGAGAGAGGTGGAAGAGCTGGAGCGCGAGGGAACGGCAGAGAGGTCAAGTCTAAGAGAAAGAGAGCAGGAGAGGAGGAAGTCGGACAGGAGAGAGGTAGACGCGACAGCGGACGCCAACCGACCTGCTAACTCTCTCTTTCAAACCTCCTCAGTTTCCAGGCCAGGTTCCACAAGATCGTCAGGGAGCTCACGCCTCACTGCGACATCACCTTCATCCAATCAGAGGAGGGCAGCGGGCGAGGGGCGGCCCTTATCTCGGCGGTGGCCTGCAAGATGGCAGCGTGCATGCTGACGCAGTGATGAGGTCCAGGGCCCAAGGGAACTGCTGCCTCCTGCCTGCAGGGGGCGATGCAGGTAGATGTGTCTGGGCTGTGGGAGGGGGGGGGGGGGGGGGGGCTGGTCTTCCAGGGTGTTGGAGTCTATCTCTGGCCCAGACTGTCAGCCACACAACCTTCTGCTGAGGGATCATCAGGAGATCGTGCGGATGTACAGTCAACCCACATCGACCATGTTTTCTAAAGAGACTTGATGGCACTGTTGGACGTATAGTGTTTCTGGAACGATAATGCACTTGGGGTTCCCCCATGAAACAATGGTGGAAAATATGTTCAGTTAGCATAGTGTTGCTATGGTGTGTGTAGGAATGAATGAGACACGTTAGCATTAGAGGATCGTTCATTCATATTCATATTGCTGTAATATACTGTAACAACTATGTCCATGAAATATGTCCTCAAACATGAGAAATGTCATGTTGTAATCGGCTGTTTAATTCCAAAATGGTGACTTTTGAGATACTCAAATGTATCTGCCATATAGTTTACTAGTGGACCATATTCTAGTCACGTACTGTTCTTTAATTGAATTTGAATGTATTTGATATTGTATTTATTAAAGATATGTTCACGTATCATCGTGTAGTTGTTAATGGCGGTGTATAAATTCTAATTGCGTGAGAACGCAAAAAAAATGTGTAATGACGTCATCAAGTGTAAACGTGATCATGCTTAATCGTTGTAAATAAAGTTTCTATACCATAACGCTTACAGTCGTGCGTTTGTGGGGAAGCAACAATCCACATCTCAACCTTTAGAGCAAAAGGTTTATGTGTTTGTGTGTATGTGTATATTTGAGGGCTTATGCCTGTTTGCCTGTATGCGTGCGTGTGTGATCCCACCCATAGGAATCTGGTCACTCTCTCCTTATCAGCCTCTCTCATGGAGGGATGGGAGGATGGATGGATGGAGTGATGCATGTCCTCATAAGGGCCTGTGGTCAACTACCCAGGTCTATTATAAGAAAGCAGTAGATAAGGAGAGCTGTACTTATACCCTCCCTGGAACATCGCACCAGCCAGGACGCGACACCCATCCCGGACCTCAGACATGGTGAGTAGCGCTGCCGCAACCCACATTCCAGCGCTTGTTGAATGCGCGAGGGTACTAAACTAGCACGCGACAGAGGTGAAAACCAAACGATTTCGGCTCGCGTCCTGTGTCCTTTCCCACTGTCACGCACGGCCGCAGTCCTTCCGGTTGCCGTGACCCTCGACAACCCTGGTCCTTTTTGGCGATGCTTTCTGACGGTTATGGCCACGCGCACGCACGTCTAACCTGTCCTTTGCCTATCCATTGGTTCTCCAGGCCAGTAAGAAGGCGGCAAACAAGCGGCAGAGAGGAGCCCAGAAAAGCTGTTCGAATGTCTTCTCCATGTTCGAACAGTCCCAGATCCAGGAGTTCAAGGAGGTACAATACGTCGACTATTGGCCTTAAAATGGGGTTCCAAACGACAAACAGAATCATTGTCATAGTGAGGAAGGACCAAGCAGATGTTAGAAGTGAGAGGGGGAGTTTAAACAGTTGAACAGTTGAAAGGATTGGAATTGCGTGCTCTTAATGTGTTCGTCTAGGCGTTTGGCTGCATAGACCAGGACAGAGATGGGGTGATCAAGAAACAGGACCTGAGGGAGACCTACGGCCAGTTGGGTGAGACGTGCTGCGTAGCTCTCTGGAATGTCTCTCCTGCCGCCCTCAGTTGATATTTCTCCCGTAGCCTTTCGGTTGACGTGTGCTTTCTTGTTCTATTTGCGATGTTTCATCGCAATTGTTGGCGCATCATGCGCGCGTGGCGTTTATGTATGTGGTGCACGTGCATCCTCCAGGAAAGCTCAACGTGAAAGATGAGGAGTTGGATGAGATGCTGAACGAGGGCAAAGGTCCCATCAATTTCACAGTGTTCCTCACGCTGTTCGGGGAGAAACTTAATGGTGAGCGCGTTCCTTTCAGTTTTCTGCGACATAGGTGCACTTGATCAGTCTCACCATGGCGCCCCCACAGGCAAATCAAATGTACCTTGTGTACTTTCAGATACTTTTCTGTTAAGGAACTTAACATCCAAGTGTGGTTCCACCCTGCAGGTACCGACCCTGAGGATACTATCCTAGCTGCTTTCAAACTGTTCGACCCAAACGCAACCGGCTTCGTCAATAAGGACGAGTGAGTTTGACACCAAACCGTCTGCATTCCCTCATACGTTCCAGACCGTCAAGCTTAGCAAGTTTTGTAGTTTATCATGAAGCGAATATCAATGTCTGCTCTCTCTGTCTCGTTTTGTACACAAGATTCAGACGATTACTGATGAATCAAGCTGATAAGTTCACCGCTGAAGAGGTTGGTATTTCTTTATTTTGATTTTGAGACGTTGAACTGGCACAAAGAGCTCTTTGGGTATCCATCCCTCCTTCTCCCCCTCCCATCCCTACACTCATGTCAGAGATTATAGGTCAAACACGATGCCCCAACAGGCTATTAAGAATTTACTTTGATTTCGTTGTTGTCGCATTTTGTGAATGGATGTCACCGAGCGCTAAATGCCCCCTGTGCAGTGCACACGGCTCCCTGATTCTCCCTCTCCGCTAACGTCCCTTCGATTTTATCTGAGTTGTTGACGTTTTCTCCACTGACACATGACGTAAACCTTGACCCATCGTCTGGTTTTGAAACCCCCCGGCGTTCGCCGACAAGCGGCATAATCAGTTAGCGTTCCCCTTTCTGTGCGTTGACACGTCTATATCTGTCTCTTGTTCGCCCTCCCTCCCCTGTCTCACCACCCCCACCCCCACCCCACCCCCTCATCTCCAGGTTGACCAGGCCTTCTCCGTCGCTCCTATCGACGTGGCGGGCAACATAGACTACAAGTCTCTCTGCTACATCATCACACATGGAGATGAGAAGGAAGAATCCTGATCGCGTTTCGATGGTTCACCCCTCAGGACCCTGACCTCTGGAAGCCCCTCGATACCTTTCATGGCTGTTCCTGAATAAACCTCAATTGATATTGTCTGGATTGTGTGGGTTTTCTGCACACAGGCGCGCGCGCGCGCACACACACACACACACACACACACACACACACACACACACACACAAATAACCTAAAATATGAAGCAGAGCAATACATCTGGGTACCAGATTAAATATGGCCAAAGCTGTTGGAAAAGCGTGCGTTTCTATTTACTTTTCTTATTTGTCTGTGTTGGCTCAGACAAGCGTCGTCACTTGGGTTTGGGTCTTAACAACAAACTCCCCATACAGACCACATGAACACACTCTAAAGATGCTCAATGCTACATTTCCCTCAAACACATGCAGACCACAGTCAAACTGCCCAGCTGTAAAATTCCATTTCATTGGGGCCCCTGTTGCCGCGGTTACAACAACAAACCCCTTTGAGAATCCACAGAGCTTGAGGTTGACGCCAGGCAGAAACAATTCCCCCTGGGCTTCACACAGACAGGAGAAATACTACCACCAGAGGAAAGACAGCGTGCCATCTTACCTCACCATCTGGCTTTTGTATCCATTTTTCATGACATCATTTGCCTCTGAGTCTGTTTGGGAGATGTAGCTAGCTAGCTAGCCAAGATGCCAATATCATCAGGGGCTGCGGGTAGGGTTGATGTAGGGGTGGATACCTCCATTTCCTGGACTCCAGATGGGCTCAGGAGGGATAGCAAGCCTGTCTACAGGACCCAGGACTCATACTTGAAAAGGTACAGGAGTGAAGTGCATTGCTATGTTTGACCCAAGTGAGGTGTGTTGGTGTGAATCCGGCTTGCCATTTAGGTGTGTTTGGTGCGCTTCACGTGTGTTTGGTTCAGGACACTTGAGTTTATCTAAGATACTGTAGTTTTGATATTTACCATTTTGTAGTAATATTAATGATTGGAAAGAACGCACAATCCATTTTTCACAGCTTCTTACATGAAACTGTAAGAATTACAGTTGTAATATAGTTCTCGCTGTAGCAGGAGTATTTGTAAATCTTTTATACGAAATTACTAATATTACATAATGATTGATTATGGTTTTATTGCTGGTCATACAAGTAGTATATTCTGTTGACTGCTTATTCAGTCAATAGCAACAGGGGCCATATCTCCTCTTATCTGGCCTGAGATGCCCTCTAGTGGTCACTGTCAAATTTCTCCCCCTCAAACATGGCCTCTGCCCTGCTTCAATCTTCTCTCGTGGCCTCCTAGGTATCTGGAAATACACCAGCTAGGGAAGAGCCCTGCCAATCACAACGCTTTAGGGGTGAGGATCTTTCAACGCTAGACCATCTACATCCTCAAATGAACACACTCCACACACAACCCACGTAGGAGTTTCTGGAACTTTCTATGCTAACCGAAGCTTTGCGTCCGATTCTGATCCCAGGATGCCAGTCAGCACCAGGCGGAGTCACGTGGCGCGGGCGCCGGGGCGGGCCAGCCACCGAACGCAGGGGACCGGCAGCACGCGGGCAAGCCTGTCGATGGACACAACAAGAAGACGTCGAAAACCTGCGTTCTGCTGTGACAGAGCCAAAGTCTTGAGGTCAGACTTTTCTGATGCCTCTGCAGTGTCGGCAAAGCTGAGCCTTCATGTATTACAGTCCTCCAGTTTACATACCGCAAACGTGTTGTGCCATCGTACGTGTTGCTCTCGATGACGTTTCCGTGAATATATAAATGGTTTGCAACAAAACAAAGAGGTGAGGTCATCTTTAGGTCTGAGGTGAACAATATTTATTTCGAAACAAATTAACGGCCCCGGACCGATCGGGAGAAACTGTGAATGACCCGTAGCAGCACATGATCAACAACAACAACAAAAAAAACATGGTAAACATTGGATCTTTCTCATCAAACTGAGACGCACGAAAGTACAGATTTGATATCCGTCGTCTGCTAACGCCCTGAGACATCCGGTCATTGGTTGAAAGAGTGCAGTGCTTCTTTAGCCAAGCATACGTCGTCTTCTGGTGGCTACACCTCTCTCAAGATCAGCTGCACTTGTCCACACAGCGTGGTGTATATTTCCCTTAAAAAGGTGTCGTGTCATTTTCTTTCCTTTTCGAGCCATCAGAATCGTCGGCCTCATCCACACAGAAAGCAGAGGTGAGTGTGTGTGAGTATGTGTGTGTGTGTGTGTGTGTGTGTGTGTGAGTGTGTGTGTGTGTGTCAGTCACTGCTGCTGTCCTCTGATCCCAGCACCATGTTACAATACTGCTTCTGCTGCTCTTCCTTAAACGTGTCCTTCACCTTGGCCCTCTTTAGTCCTCCATCCCTGCATGGACACACACAAACACACCTTAGAAGTGATCGATGCTGGGATGAGGATAAGTGAGGAGGATGGATAGGACGAGGGTGGAGGATGGATGAGTGCGGAGGATGAGTGTGGTGGATGGATGAGTGTGGAGGATGAGCGTGGTGGATGGATGAGCGTGGATGGATGAGTGTGGTGGATGGATGAGCGTGGATGGATGGGTGTGGTGGATGGATGAGCGTGGATGGATGAGTGTGGTGGATGGATGAGCGTGGATGGATGAGTGTGGTGGATGGATGAGCGAGGAGGATGAGCGTGGAGGATGGATGAGTGTGGATGGGTGAGCGTGGAGAATGAGTGCGGTGGATGAGCGCGGGGCTCCTCTCACCAGGACAGGTCCACCAGGCCTCCCTGGTGAGCGATGGCCGACTTCACTCTGTTGGCAAACTGGACAGCATCTTCCCCCTCCTGCTCACACACGGGATGAGGCCAGCGTGTCAAACAAGGGGACGTGTGTGCATGCGTGTGTGTGCATGCGTGTGTGTGTGCGTGGGCACGTGTCACACCCACCTGTTGGTGCATGGCAGGCAGGTACCACACGTTGCAGACAATGGCCCAGCTGGTCATCATGCGCAGCAGATAGCTGATCATGTTGTACTTACTGCTGTTCCAGAACGCGTCACCAAACTGAGGGTCGTACTGCAGGACCACATACATGCAGTATCGTATCATACATATCTTACTATAGTATCATGGAACTGGCACAGGACCAACAGCATTCAACATCGTTACATTTAGTGGGATACACCATCACTTAGCACTACCAGTATTACAGGCTATTACAAGCCTTCATATTACTATTACAGAAGTAAATCACTTTAATAAAACCTTGTATGTGGATATACAAATAACATTCTGTATCCCAGCAGAATATTTACATACATACATAATATAACATACCTTGATGGCCACAGGATAAATGGTTCCACCGATTTCAAAGCTCCCTTTTTTAAACATCATGACCGACGTGTTGTTAACACATGTTCCTGTATGGGGACACCACATACATGGTAGAGGCAGGTACAAACAAACAAACACACACACACACACACACACACACACACACACACACACACACACACACACACACACACACACACTCTCAGTACTGCACTCACCCTCTGGGAAGATCAGGATGGGCAACTTGGTCTTGTCGTTGACGTGATCCTTCAGCCTGCAAAAGCAGCCACGGGGTCCAAGCACATGCAGAAGACGTTCAGAGCATCGTCAGCGAGCGTGGCCGTGACTAAAACAAACTTGGCAACCCTCAAGCCCCAAACTTGGCAACCCTCGGGCCTCTTGCCCCAAACCTGGCAGCCCTCGGGCCTCATGCACCATACCTGGCAAACCTTGGGCCCTTGCTACAAGAGGCTATGTGAAACAACAGAGGTAGCTGATTACCACAGGGGGAGTGGCCTCAGCAAGGAGTAATATGAGGCAGGGCGCCACACACGAGTGTGTCTGAGCTTGTCTGCGCAGTGCGGTTAAGACTGTGTTCGTTAAGACTCTATCCTGGAACAGGCCACACTCCAAACAGACTGCTTAACATGAGGGTGGGGGTGAACATTGAACACAGCCGTACAGAACCGCACGCACACAAACACACACTAGGCTGCAGTGTACAAAACTAGCAGTGTTCAGTACTAGCAGGAGCCTTCCCGTAATCCAGAACGACGTAAACGCCATGACGTCCGCCGCTCACGGCTGCAGGCTCACCTCTTGGACACTAGGTGGCGATCTTTCATCTCGGCTCTCTCGAACCAGATGTGAGGGCAGGAGCGCACCATGGCTCGCTGCACCACGCCAATCAGACCTCCGTGAACTTGGCCCACCTGCAGAGACCCACGGGCCACGCCGCAGCCAAACGCAACGCTTTAGAACATGCCAGAACACATGGGAGCAAGGGCTTGAGAGACCCCTGTCTGCTTCGTGAACGAACGAGCAAGTTTAGGACACCTACCATGGCATAGCAACCGTCGTTACAGAGGATGACAATGTCGATCGGGGATGTGTGATTGGCTACGCAGATTCCTCCCTTTTTAGGGCGGTTTTCTCTGGAAACACATAAACCCACACACACACCTAGAGTTAGGGGGTCAGTGAAAGGTTGTAGTGAGAGAACGATCAGTGTGCTGGCCTGAGGGTGTGTAGAGTGAGTGTGTGTGTGTGTGTGTGTGTGTGGGTGGGTGGGGGACTCACTTGTTGTGGTAGCGGATGGTAGCAGACAAGCCTCTGGCACAGATCCTATAGCACATGATATGAGCCCACTCACTCAGGAAGAACTTCAGTCTGAACACACAAACACACAGGAGTGAGAACAGCAGGATACCTACAGTACAGGCTAAGCTGCGTGTTCAGCTCAGCGTTCAGGCTGCTGTGAAGGTAGATAGGCAGGTACCTGCAGTTTGGCATCAGCCCCACAGCAGAGGTCCCGATCACCAGCCAGGTCAGACCTATGGTGGCCAGCGTGATCCTGGAAGACACAGTCAGTCAGTCAGTCACATTCTCCTCCTGCACAGCCTGCACCCTGCTGAGCAGAGGGGGCTGAGGCCAGGGGGGTGTGGGGGGGTCTTAGGGTGAAAGGTCACAACGTTGTCTAAATTCCTCATGCTCCAGAGCTGGGCAAACAGGTGTGGGTGGGTGTGCGCGCTTGTGTGTGAGAATGTGTGCGAGCGCATATTCAATTCAACATTTTCTTTCACTCGCACGAGGGTCCAGAGCAAGACAAGGGTAACAGAATATGCGTGAGAATGCAAGTGATGAGTGTGTGTATGTGTGTGTGTGTGTGTGTGTGCGTGTGTGTGTGTGTGCGTGTCACCTGAGAGGGGCGAGGATGCAGTATCTGATAAACACTCCCAGGCCCCAGACCACAGTCAGCTTCAGACTGATGTAGTGGAAGTCGATGTTGGTCCGCGTCAGCAAGTTCCACGACACCAGCTCCTCTGAGGTGAAGCGCTGGGTCACCTAGGGGTCAGAAGGTCACCAGGGTCAAAGCAGGCCAACCCAAAGCAGGCAAGCCAGACTCCCTGAAACATTTTCCGGTGGAGGCGATAACCTCGTATTTGAATAAACCGCCAGAATGCACCTCATCCTCGACGATGCTTTCGATCCCTCGCCGACAGAAGTAGAAACAGTCGCTGAGGGTGAAGTCGCCCCCTAGTGTTGGTTTGGGGCGACTGAGCCTCAACTCGCCCAGCTCCTTCTCCATGGAAACGTTATGTCTCTGGATCAGACCTGGGGGTGGGGGTGGGGGGGTACACGCACGCGCGCACACACGCATGCGCGCACACACGCACACGCACACACACACACACGTAAACGCAGTGTATAAACGTTCTCCTCGCATTCTCCTGTAACAACATGAACCTATCACGAGTGGGAAAGGTGGAAATGCACGCACGCACACACACTGCTGGCTAACAAGTTCTTTTACTGAGACCCAAGTTACTCTCCTGGTTCTGGTCGTGAGTGTGGTTATCTGGGGAACCTGGAGATAAGATGGTATTTCAAGTGATACGTGATCAGGGAACACTGATAACTGATAATGGAGGTTGGTTGGTTAGTTGTGTGTGTGTGTGTGTGTGTGTGTCCAGCAGGTCTCAAGAAATGGTCTGGAGTGTGTTACTGATAACACCCAGGACAAAGTCTAGGAGTTGCATCGACAGTTCTTTGGGCTCAATCAGTCAAAACTCAGTCTCACGCAACGCACGGACGTGGACCCAAAGCTCGCTGAAATGTTGCATTGTAATGTCAGCGACAGTCCTCGAGAGCTGAAACTATATACACACACACACACACACACACACACGCAGGGTGCGTATGTGGGCGTGTTTTCGGTGTTTTGACACTTCGCCAGTATCTCAGGGACTTGTCCTGACTCGGATGCGAAACCCAACATACCGAGGTTGCGCAATCAAGGATATGACAAGCGAGCAGGCAGGGCTAGGATACACGCTACTCAGGAAGTCTGTCCAAAGGCGCTGAGTGACAGACACTTCTCAGCTAGCCCAGTGCGAATTACAGCACGAAACGTTACACCGCGCGCAATCCATCCATCCTTCTCTGACCTCTCGTGGATTTGGCTGCACATGGGGGGGGGGGTTAAAGTAACATAACTACGTCTGTGTCCCCCCACCTCTGTCCCCCTGTGTCTGGGATCTAGCGGGACTTACTGCTGGATGGCGACGGCGGGATGGCCTGTTGCTCCTTGTTCTCCTTCTGTAGTCTCAGAGTGGCCCACTGCAAGACCGGAGAGAGTAGGGCACTGTCATTGGTTCTGCTGCCCCACAACCAACCCTGCTGCTCCACAACCAACCCTGCTACCCCACACCCAACCCTGCTACCCCACACCCAACCCTGCTACCCCACACCCAACCCTGCTGCCCCACACCCAACCCTGCTGCCCCACAACTAACCCTGCTGCTCCACAACCAACCCTGCTGCTCCACAACCAACCCTGCTACCACACACCCAACCCTGCTGCTCCACAACCAACCCTGCTACCACACACCCAACCCTGCTACCCCACACCCAACCCTGCTGCCCCACAACTAACCCTGCTGCCCCACAACCAACCCTGCTACCCCACACCCAACCCTGCTGCCCCACAACCAACCCTGCTACCCCACACCCAACCCTGCTGCCCCACAACTAACCCTGCTACCCCACACCCAACCCTGCTGCCCCACAACCAACCCTGCTACCACACACCCAACCCTGCTACCCCCCCAATCAACCCTGCTACCCCACCCCCAACCCTACTACCCCACAACCAACCCTGCTATCCCCCTGAACCAACCCTGCTACCCTCCCAACCAACCCTGCTACCTAATAATAATTCAACAAACCTCCAACCCAACCCAACGATACTGACTTCACCCCCCCAAAAAAAAAAATAAAAAAAAAAAAAAAAATAATAAAATAAAATAAAAATCCCCCCCCACGAACCCCACAAACCTACCACCCCGTTCCACCCCCCACACCACCCCCAGCCCTATACCTCTCCTCTAAAAAATCTTACCACCCCCCGCCCCCCTCCTAGCCCTCCCCCAACGCCTCCGCCCACCACCCCTCACCTTACACCCACCCACCGACCCCTCCTCCACACCCTCTATTTTGGGTCCTCCCCCCCTCCCACCACACCATTCTCCCATCCCCCCCAACTATATAAATATATAATATAATAACGCTATAAAAAGCCCACAACCACAACCCTGCTACACCGACCCAACCAACCCTACTTACCCCCACACAACAACCCTGCTACCGAATCCCACCAACCCTGCTATCCGCACCCCCTGTACCCACTACCCCACTGACCAACCCTGCTATTCCCCCTGAACTCAACGCACTGCTACCTCCGCAACAACCCTGCTGATCACTACCCCCCCATGACCCAAACCCTGCTACCCCACACAATCCAAACCTGCCTACCCCCCAACACAACCCTGCTACCAGCCGAAACAAAAACTACTACAACACCAAATACCTTCAGTTCTTCCAAAAGGTTCACAATGCACGAATAAATGTAGCGACTTAAAGGAAAGCGGAATTACCTGTGACATGGACAAAGTCTAATACAGAAAGTATAAGAAGATATATGGATGCATCTAATTAGTGGCAGGGGGGGGAGCCATTTTAGGCTCCAGGCACTAGGCTGAGGCCGTGAGTACCTCCAGGGTTTTGATGAGGAGGTCCATGTAGGTCTCCGAGATTCCCAGGGAGAAGCCAAACATGGCCGGGACCACGATGAGAGCGAGGATGAGGCCCAACCACACCTTCACCACCCAGAAGGCCACCATCCAAAAGTCCTCCCATCGATTGCAGCAGAACCTGGATTTTTCCTGGCACTACTGTATGATCTTCTGTGTTTCTCTGAGGGAGAGGGAGTGGAGGAGGGGAGAGGAGAGCAGACGGGTTGTCAGACAGCCATATTTAACCTCTTCGAGTGTATATTCCCGACTACATAACTTGATGTGAACACACAGGTCAGCCCATCATTAGAACTTCGGACTCAAAAGGCAATAAAAGAAAGGTAACATGTACTCTAATGACAGGGAAAAGTGAGACCAGTCTAATTCGTGATTCAAAAAAAACAACTGCAGGTAACAAATCGCTGTCAAGTTAACCGCTGTTCTGTTTTGGAGCGTGCCACATGACGCCTGGCGACAAAAATACACTTTACTAAGTTAGACATCGACGACCACTCGCTGACATTGGTTCGCTCCCAGATATCTACATGAGCTTCATTCAATTTAGACCGCTGCCTTTAATGACCAGCGGCAACTTTCTGGAGTAACCAATTCCCATTAGCGTGATCCCACGACCAGTCGAGGTTCTCACACCTTTCCGCATATTTTACCTGGCGTGGCAGCCTCTCGTTATATCTTACCGGGTGAAATTCAGTCCATGTCCTTGTGCAGAATCAGCAACTCCGACAGCAAGGGACTTCGTTTGGGGTCGAAGGAGCAGGCATGTCTGTAGTAGGTTCACGCCCGGCTCTGGATCAAAGTTCATTGTGTCAACGCGAACAGCGACTCCCTGCGGTCAAACAAGTTACTGCACGTCGTGGGGAGATGACTAGGCCTACGTTAAAACGTGCAATTGCGAAGAGCGCTACAGTTGTCTTATGAATAGCTTATAATTTTTTTGAGCTTCTTAAATAACTTGGAGATAACAGGGAGTTTTTTGTCTTGCTTAAAAAAAGATGACATGAGGCTGCGTCGCGTCATGCGTCTAACCCTAACCTGTAGGTCTGCATTTCACTGAGATACACATCAAAGTAGATAACACGGACATCCAATCTGTATTAACAGCTGGTAGTCGATTTTTGAAACACATCATTAGTATTTTAAAAAGATCTTAATAGTAGCCCTGGAACTCTGTTCCCAAACCAAATACCATCACTCAGCCCCGATTGAGTTGTACCTGGGCTGAAATGCGGCCCCCGTCATATTTCTCCTAAAGTTCCATGGAGAAATGTAATGGCATGGCTTGATAAAGCGTTGCGTACATGGCACACATGGTTAACCTTGGTTTTCTCCATTTGGCCAATAGGGGTCTCCCTACATGGGTTGATGATGGGACCCAACAAAAATGGTTCTTATTTAAATGAATAGTTAAATAAACAGTTTTATTCTTATTTCATGTTTTAATCAGGGTAAGGACCATGTGAACAGAGACTATACCCTCATATCTCCTCCTCCCTGAAGCTTCCACCAGGACATGCATTATGCTCATTTTACACACCCTTTTCTTCAAAGCGACAAATAGGGGATTTGAACCCCTAACCTCCAGTCAAATGCTCTGGGCCTTACGCTACCCACCCACCCACCCACCCACCCCTACCCTACCCGCCCCGAGCCCCTACCCACCCCCACCCAGCCCACCCCAGCCCTACCCACCCCATCACATGATCAGTTTGTCACACCAGTGGAGAGCTGCAAACAGTGAGGCACATGCTTTCTGCTTCCCTTGTCCACGTGACGGTTTTATTGTCGTTGCTGTCAAAGGAAGGTTATACAGTTTGACGGACAGCGGTCACGGTGCACACCAGCCAGGGAGCTGTCCGCAGCAGATCGTCACTCACACTCGCGCACACACGCACGCACGCACACACACACACACTCGCCCGCCTGCACGCACACACGCACGCACACACACACACAGTCCTCTCGTGTCCTCCTCCTCACAGCCTCCTTCCCAGTCTAACGGCAGGTCTAATGATGACTTGGTGGTGCATGTTTTCATGGTCCAAAGTCATTTCATTCCCCTCGGTTTCCTCTGGCTAGACATGTAACTTCAGAGTCAGCTCCTCTCCTCCTCCTCCTCCTCCCGTCAGCCCCAGAAGGAGGCGCACTCCAGGCTGGATTTGATGTTGTTGTGGTTCTCCCTCCTCTCCTTGGTCACCAGGTTGGCTTCCCCCTTCTGCAGCCTCCTCCTCTGGGCAGCCTTCTGCTGCTGGTTCAGCTGCCGACGCACCTTCTGACGCACCACCTCCTGCAACCAATCACAACGTCACAACGTCACAACGTCACCACATCACAACGTCACCACCTCCTGCAACCAATCACAACGTCACAACGTCACCACCTCCTGCAACCAATCACAACGTCACAACGTCACCACATCACAACGTCACCACCTCCTGCAACCAATCACGACGTCACAACGTCACCACCTCCTGCAAACGAATCGCAACGTCACCACGCGTCCGGAGTCCTGTCGCGGCCGACTCGCGTTACCATGACGCAGAGAGGCTGAGAAAAGGGAGGAACATCCAAAAGACAAGTCCAACTCTAACTCCACCGATGCAGGGATACTGTGTGTTGTGGAACAAGAGACCCACATGGCTTCTGATGCTGTATAAACTGAGTTTACAGCACCCCTCAGTCTGAGGTGAGGGAGGAGCAGGAGGAGGAGGTGAAGAGAGAGGGAGGAGATCTGGTGCTGTAAAAACTGAGCTTACAGCACCCCTCAGTCTGAGATGAGGGAGGAGCAGGAGGAGGAGGAGGTGAAGAGAGAGGGAGGAGATCTGGTGCTGTATAAGCTGAGCTTACAGCACCCCTCAGTCTGAGGTGAGGGAGGAGCAGGAGGAGGAGGAGGTGAAGAGAGAGGAAGGAGATCTGGTGCTGTATAAGCTGAGCTTACAGCACCAGCTGCTACACCAGCTCAGTCGTTCGCCTAAACCCTGTTCGTGCATTGGTAGAGTTAAGGTGGAGGTGGCTAACAGAATTCCCCTTTCTTCGGCTACAACCTTAATTATGAACGTACAATTCTTCACAGCCAAGCAGAAGATCTCTACTAATAGAGACCGTAGCTGACAACAGAACTGCAGTCCTACGTGCACACGTGAAAACAACAGGTTTGAATTGGAAGGAACCTGATGACATGCAGAGCTTGACATGGTTATGTAACTACATGATGGCAAGCTGTGTGTGAGAGAGAGAGTGTGTCCCTGTGTGTCTGCGTGTCTCTGTGTGAGTGAGTGAGTGAGTGAGTGTGTCCCTGTGTGTGTGTGTACTAACCGGAGGTATGGTGGAGCAGCTTCCTGTACTGCCCATGGTGGCTTCGCTGTCTGTCCTCTGACGTCTGCTGTGCTCAACCACATGGAGTAGGCTGTCTGAATCTCTGGAGGACAACACACAGACACACACCACACACCACACACACACACACACACACCACACACCAAGAGAGAGAGAGAGCAATAAGTACAAGGGAAATTAGATACCATGTAGACCGATTCGTGAGGTTTAATCAAAGGCAGGTGAAGTGTGATCCATTCTAGTTGACAAATGTCAGTCACGTTTACCTGAAGGGTTTGTACTCTTTGTTAGCTGCAGACAGGTCCACCAGATCTGGACAGACATCCTCTCCTTCCTTCCTCTCCTCCTCCTCCTCCTCCTCACTTCTCCCCTCATCTCCCTCCTTCCCCTCCTCCCTTCCACTGGCCTGGAAAGCGTCGGTCAGTCTCAGATCTCCCCCCTCTCTCCTCACTTCCTCCTCCTCCCTCTCCTCAGACCGAGGGGGGGTGTCTGTCTGCGGGTCGCCCACCTTCAGCCCCTCCAGCTCCAGCATAGCATGTCTGTATTCCTCCATGTCTACGCTGTCCTCCCCTTCATCTCCAGCCTCCTCCTTGTCCTCCTCCTCTTCCTCCTCCTCGTCCTCCTCCTCTGGTCCTGCAGGCTGCAGCACAGCGGCGTCTCTCTCCAGGTCCTTGGTGAAGCCGCTGGCGGAGATCTCCACGTCGAGGGAAACGGACCGCCTGCGGGACACGAGCCGTGCCACACCACGCCGTGCCCCCACACACGCACACACACACAATTCTTTGTGATACCTGGCTCCTGCTATAGTACCCTTCCCTCTGCGCCCCCCCACACACCCACACACTCACCTGATGTCTTTGAACGTTGGGTACACTTCACTCTCATAGTTAAATCGCCTTGCGAAGAAATCTCTGATGCATTTGACATCCCGGTCAAAATACCTGGAGATAAAACACAGGTTGAGTTAAGCAGACCCCGGTAGACAAGTCACATGGTTGAATTCCTCTCAATGGCCAAGCACTAAGTAAACATTACTTATATTCTATAACATTATATTTCTATTATTATTCGACAGTCAAATATTTGACTCCATTGTGTGTGTTTGTGTGTCTCTCGCACCACTCTGCATTGTAGTGTGAGGTGGACACCATCTGTGGGAAGTCGATCAGGGTCACGTGATCCTGGTCGTCCAGCATCAAGTTGAACTCGTTAAAGTCGCCGTGGATCAGGCCGTGATTGGCCAGTTTGACCAGCAGCTCCATGAGCTCGTTGAAGAGGGAGGGCGGGTCTTCCAGCTCCCGAACCTGACACCTGCCCGGCAACAATGACAACACACATGGGACAGCCAATGAGAAGGCTGGGATCTCCACACACCCCATATTAAGGGGCTGAGAGGGTGGGAGGACAAACAGGAAATAGGAGTTGCTGTATGTGTGGACGTGGGCGCTACTGACAGTGGGTATCCGTTGATGAGTTCCATCACCACGGCGTGTCGGTTGTAGTCCACGGGCTTGGGGACAGGAAACCCTCGCTCGTACAGCGCCTGGAAGAGGACGTGACCCGGACCGCCACGCCCACATGTCAACACCGTGAAGCCCAACCATGATACACTGTACAGACCTGCAGTGTTACATTCTACAGACCTGCAGTGTTACACTGTACAGACCTGCAGTGTTACATTCTACAGACCTGCAGTGTTACATTCTACAGACCTGCAGTGTTACATTCTACAGACCTGCAGTGTGTCATTCTACAGACCTGCCGTGCTACACTCTACAGACCTGCAGTGTGTCATTCTACAGACCTGCCGTGCTACACTATACAGACCTGCAGTGTTACACTGTACAGACATGCAGTTATCCTTAGGGTAGAACACACACAGATTTTCATGTTCAATTGAATGATGACTATTAGTCCAAGGTGCGGAATAAAAAACTAGAAAATCATTCTCAAGTTATGGAACATGACAACAGCTTGAGCAATGTGTAGGCAACTTTCTCTATGCCTTTAGCTGACCGAATCAAATTCTAACTTAGCTAGGTAGCCCTATTGAGGAGCAGCGGGCTTTCCAGATGGCTGTTTGAGCGGGTACCTTCATGTAGGCGAACTCCTTCATGGCCGACAGCCGAGACAGGTACAGCCAGGACATGTTCTTCCTGTGTTTGTGATAGTCTCTCTTGTTCTTCAAGTTCCTAAAGGAGGTGCGTCCAAGCCTGTGCAGCTTCAGCGCGTACTGGTCTCCCTCCGGACTGGCCACGATGTAGATATCTACAGGAGAGCGAGGATGAACGGAGAGCTTCAGAATACGAACGAAGGGCAAGCTTTATTGACAATGACATCGGCGCAAACGATATGCGTTAACTTGCCAGATTCTTTCCCCACGCCCATCTGGTTGCCGACAGAGATGAGGACTTCGCGGGAGCAGAAAGTCTTCAGGGCCAGGTAGTCGTATCCTCCGTTATTTAGCCTGTAGCCACGGACAGCTGAACACACACACACAGGAATTTTCAGTGTCATGTCATTACAAGCCTTTACTCCGTTCGTCCTTTCTAGGACTGTCATTCCGAGTGGCCTTACCCTTAGTGTGCTCGTAAGCCACCAACTTGTGCTTGACCAGCTCTCTCAGAATCTTGTTGCAGCCGCCGTGTTTCAGGCTGGCGATGGAAGACAGCAGACTCACCGGGACGATCTCATGGTTCTTCATCCCCATCTCCACCTGCAATGTGTTACGTCCGTGACGGAAGAAAATAGAACGGTTGGGTAACTAGGGTGGTAAAGAACGACTGTTTTTAACCCGTCAATACGATATTTACAGGTTTAGCTGCTATCTAGCCTCGCATAGGGAGTTGAGCAGTCGTCAGCTGGCTATTTATGCCATATGTTATTGCATATATGATTTTCGCAGCGAAATATATGTATTGAGTAGAACGTGTAAGCATGACTGGCATTTGGATCATTTTATCTACTTTCTATCTGTTAGCTCAGCTAGCTTTCAAGCTAAAATGAAGAAACGAACATTAAAGTAACTTACGGCTGTGAGGACTCGGAAATCATCGCGAGATAAATACCGCAACACCACAACATTTAATTTGCCCATATTTAGGCTTTCGGCAATGCACTACACGGGAATAATCGGCTAATATGTTTTGGTCGTCATTCTGGTGTGTAAACACGTGGAAAGGAAGGAGGAAGTGGAGTGTTTGTCACTCGTGCGGGTAGCCAACGTCACACACCGAAATTTGACTGCCCTCTAGCGGTGCCCTGACGATTTGAACTCATTCACAAAACGAAACACCACAATTCAACTAAATTACGAAGTACAAGAATGTAATAGTATGAAAACAATCTTGGGATATAATATATAATGAAGACTAGGCCTTGCAGTTTGACATAGTGTCAATATTTAGATCTCGAGGGAGCTCTGATAAAAGAGCGCTTCGTGCTGGCCTGAGCAATCTATTTGAGGCATTGCCGTTCTCGGCATCATATGCATTCCCTCGTTTAACCCTCTTAAGTAGGTGACGAAAAATCTCAAATCATACACTCGCTGTAGTCGGTGATTAGAAAGGTATTGTAGAAAACAATGCACTCCTAATATCTTCAAGAAAGACTGAGTAAAAAAGGGATCGTTTGGATCTATGATAGAGACCGTGTGTAGTCGTACCCTGTACTATTAGACTATGATTAATGCGCAATACAATGCACAAATTATGCCAAACATATGACACGAAACGTACATGAAAGCTGCAAACTGCTAATACTGCAATATAGCCTGAAGTAGGCATTGAATGACATGAATACTTGATTATTAAATCAAAGATAAAGGACTTGACTCATACAAGATTTCGCATGTGAGCAACGCACCACATACAGTGCGACGTGTTCGCATGCACGTCATGCGTCATGTAAACCTGTGTGACCGCTGTACTGTGTATCCTTGAACCGAGGGATATGAATGGAGGAGGAAGGGGGGGGGCACTTGACGTACTCCCGTCATGACAGGAGAGGCTGAAGGATGGATATAGTCTTGAAGAGGAAAGGCGAAGGTCACAGCATCTCTCCGAAATAGTCCTCACGCCTTGTCTCGCGAGCTCCTCTTTCAGGCAGAAGCCGGATTGAGTGACGGTAACTATCTCTGGCCTTCAGGGTTAGGTCGGGTGTGAGTGTACGAGGATTGGAGAGAGAGAGAGGGTTGGGGGGTTCAATGGAAGAGGCGCAAACTTCTCCAGCTCAAATTCAGCGAGATTTTCTTTCCAAGAACGATTAATTCATGATGGCGTAACCGAGTCCGCTCGGCCCAACGTGATT
Source organism: Plecoglossus altivelis (assembly GCA_036571765.1). Classification (NCBI taxonomy): domain Eukaryota; kingdom Metazoa; phylum Chordata; class Actinopteri; order Osmeriformes; family Plecoglossidae; genus Plecoglossus; species Plecoglossus altivelis. The sequence continues at coordinate 3,372,539 of BROE01000025.1, forward strand.
CAGGCCGAGACGGTGGACAAGGTTTTGGAGAGGGGGCGCGCACGTCTGTCATGACGCTTCTGCAGCAGCAGGGTGCAATATTGTGTCTCTCACTGTATCGTTGTGCAGTGGAGCTCATGGCTTCGGGCGTTCTGGAAGCACATGGCATCTACTCCATTTTGGCCTCCTCAGTTTGAAACAAATGGGGGGGGGGGGTTGCTATGTCCTAGGCTGTAGTCAACAGGGACTGAGATGACTAGTTTAAGTATATTGACACACGCTGCATCAACATCAAACAACCAGAATGTCCTTGTACCTGCATCTGTACCAACCCCCCAAAATGTTCAGTGAGGTTTTTACATTGACCAGCCCAACTGGTTTCTCTCACACGCCAGGGCTGATTAATGTATATAGGCAGTTGGAATGCTTCAGCATGCGTTCGTCAAGGCGCGTGTTGCAGCAACGGCCGCTACGATGACAGGCCTACAACGGCCAAATGTAGAGAAAACAGACGTTTTCTGTGCAGGATTAACAGTCAGGCTGTTTTTTGTTAAGAAAATGGACTCGAAAAACACTTCAAGTCCATCTCAGGTCAATGGCAACCGGCTATTTCAGTTCAGTGCTGAGTGCTATGATTGAATATATTGGTTACAGCCAGATTAGAGGTTTTTAAGTGGGTATACCCCACATGGAGGGGGGGGGGGGGGCAACATTCCACTCTGTAGCAACACTGAGAAGAACGTTCTAGAGTTCCTAGATTCAAAACTGCTGTGTGACTCTCTCTCTCTCTCTGTCTCTCTCTTTCTTTCTTTAGGCACCCCACCCCCCTCCCCAGACCCCCTGCCTGCATGGATATGAACACATCTGGGCCACGGAGAAGAGAAGCGAAATAGGTTCAAGCCCCGAGGCGAGTCAACGAGGCAGGCCGACTGAAAGACCGAGAGAGAAAGGAAGCACACGTGCGCGTCCGCGCGCGCTGGCATGTGTGCGTGTGCGCGCGCGCGTACGTATGGCTTTGTGCGTATGCAAGCAGCATGTGTGTGTGTGTGTGTTTTCCGTGCGTGCGTCTGCACGCGTGTGTCGGCGTGCGTATGAGTGTGTGTTCATCCTGTCGACTGATAAGTGGTCGCAGTTGCTTTTCAGTTTGGTGGGGGTGGGGGTGGGGGTGGACTCAATTTGGATTTTCCAAATCTTTCTGTCTTTAAACCCTGCCAACCCATCTCCTCCTCTGGGCTCCCTCATTCAAACATGGCCAGAGGTGACGGCTAGCTTCTTCCAACATGCTCAGCCATGTGAGACGAAGGGTTGTTGGGAGGTGTGTGCGTGCGTGTGCGCGTGTATGTGCGTGGGGGTCTGTGGCTGTGTGCGTGTGTGTGGGGGGGGTGTGGTCTAAAAATGTGTTTGTGTACATCGACGTGTGAGTGTGCGGGTTTGTGTGTGTGAGAGGGGATCTGTGGTTGTGTGTGTGTTGGTGTGGCTGTGTGTGTTGGTGTGGCTGTGTGTGTTGGTGTGTGTGTGTGTGTGTGTTGGTGTGTGTGTGTGTTTCTTGGTGCGACTGGCTCCGGGGGTGGGGGGGGTTTGTTGACAGAACACATTCCCACTGGTCCCTTGAGTTGAGGAAGGTATGCAGGGGCAGGGAGGCCATAGGACACAAGGTTTGTACCTGAGATAAGGCTGTGGCTCAGGACACATCAGCATACCTTCAGAAAACAGGAACTCTCACTTGCCTTGTTCGCTGGACTTATCCGATTCCCAAACCGGAGCAGGTCGATTCAGCGAACAGAAGTGTTCAAAGTGTTCCGTGTATTGCGATGGTATTTCAGTGTTACTCCTGGGTGTTCTGTGGCACACAAATATGAGCGTGGATCCGTATGTTATTTATGGGCACCTTCCTGCCACAGCAAATTCGGTGTTTACATGAACTTAAATGGCCATGAAAACCTACTCTTATTCTGAGTTGGGCGACGAGAGTCTAGCTCAAAAAAACACTTTTGCATATGTTTAGAGCCATGATCGCCATGCACATAAACATTGTGAGCCATGGGTACGAATAGTCAATAAATGTACAATATGTAAAAGGATCCTGCTCTACGAAAAACGATCCCCTTTCTACTTTAAGTGAAACTAGAAGCTGGACGTCAGTTTGTCTGCTGAGAAAAAGCCAGTGAAGGCAGAGGCCCAGCGCAGGGTCGTCCATCAAACAGGAACCAGCTCAAATCGCCAAGACAACAGGAACTGTGGAGAAACACCCTCTGTGATTTCGTTTGTTTAAAAAAAACACACAAAAAAACACAAAAAACACTACTATGGTGCCACCAAGATCGGATGCAGTTCAGGGCAAAGTTCTCCGTGGGAAAGAATAACCTTGACCTCAACGTGGGCTTAAAACATTGACCAGCCATGATCTGCATACCTGTAAAACTGACAGGCTTATTTGACCCTAGGCTGTTGGCTTTCTGTTGTAGAACATGCCAGAACCCGCCCATTTCCCAGGCAGACCACCAGAAATCCACAGCGCACCATAGCTGAATCGTGGTGTTGATGTGGTAAGTTTAGATTGAAAACGGATCCGCTCAGTGAAAATGGACAGTAATTCACATCCCTAGATTTACCGGTACCGACCCGAAAACAAACTCACACAGACAAACTAACACAAATGCACACGCAGCTCTGACTCCATACACACAGTAGGGCTGTGTGTTTGTCAAATAGAAATTGATAGAGCTGATCTTGCTCGTTTGGGCTGACAGCCTTCTGTTTGCAGTCGGGTGGACTTAAGGAGTGTGTGCGTTCAGATGGATGAATATTAATGACAATTCATCTCTGGAAACGGAAGACTCCAGACGAAGACAGCAAACACCCTTTACCACACAAACATAATAGGCCCACATGATGTGACGGAACTTGTAGGGTATTTGACACCGGGATGTTGTAAGCTGCGGCTGACAGACAGTGAGCATGTGAACACACACACACACACACACACACGGTATATTTAAATTCACACCATCTTACACAGAGCTATCTATTTGCAGTGTACGATTACCCAGCTGCCCATGTCAGCAACATGTAGCAAGTGTGTGTGTGTGTGGGGGGGGGGGTTGGGGGAGGGAGGGAGGGGGGCGGGGGCTGGGGGGAGGGAGGTTCCTAGGCTTGGGGGTTCCTAGATTGGGATGGAGAGGAGGAAGTCTCTAGATTGCAATGAGCACATTTTCCCTTTCCCCTTTCCGGCTGTTGTGCAACTGGAAAAACACACACCACATACACACCACACACACCACATACACCACACACACACACGAGACACGTATAGTATACACACGTACAGAGCCCTGTTTTGCTGCGCGCACATGCGTCCTAAAGATGGGGGAAGGGGAGGTTACACCGCCATGTGAGACTGAGAACTTGGAATGTTGGTTGGGGGGAGGGGGGGTCAGGTTGGTGGGGGGGTCAGGTTGGTGGGGGGTCAGGTTTTCGTGTAATGGTGCCCATTTGGATGCAGGGGGTATGGTTAGGCGTGTGTGAACGTGCATGCAGAGTGTGTCTGTGTGGTTGGCGGGGGCCTGGGGGCTTGTGTCGCTTGCGTTGGCATCAGATGCAGAACACTGGATTTTGGACTCAATGGAGGGAAATATCAGTCTGCACCCCCAACACGATCCCGGAAAACCCACACGACCACCCCTGTCCAAAGATCGAGGCCAAGCCACCCACCCTGCTTCTGCCAAACTCTTGTCGCCTCTACTGAATACCCACTGAACCACCCCAGCTATACGCCTTAGTACCACGACTGGCCCCCGCCCACCGACCCGGCCCCCGGGCAGATCGGACTGTGCCCCCAGCCCCGACCGGCCCCATCGCCCCCCCACCGCCGTCGAGTCCCAGCCTAGGCTCCCGGCCCCCGTGCCGCGGCCCAACGAGCCCCCACCCCCCCCCCCACACACCACAAGACACCCCTCCCTCCACACACACACACACAGACACCCCCCCCCACACACACACACAGACACCACAGACTGGCTACACCCACACACACACACAGACATCCCCCCCCACACACACACTCACACACACACAGACACACACACACACACACACAGAGACACACACACACGCACTCACACACACCTCCCCCCTCCTCTCTCTGTCACTCTATAGGCGCTGTGGTTTTAAACGGCCTGTTACCACATGTGTACATAGAGTACTGGGACAGATAACGTGAAGGTAAATGGTTAATAAGGATGACGATAACATGCCACTTGCGTGTAGTCCTACATGTATGTGTAATGCGCGCGCGTGCCCCTCGACATTCAGTATGTCAACGTGGCTCTGCGAGTATGGATATGCCGGAGCACGTGGGTCTAGTAGTATGTGGTCTGTAGTTTGAATGTAGGGCAGGCAAAGTTTGCATGTAGGAGAAATTCTAGTTTTTCCACGATGTCTTCCCCAGTTGGTGACTGTGGGTGACTGTCTGTAACAGCGTTAAGTTGAAACACACATTCAATTCTACCCTGGTTGCGATTTCCCTCGAGACTGTGCAACTTGAGGCCCATATGAATGTGACAAATGCGAGCAGCAATACTACATTTCAGAATTGCAAGTACGCATTACCCCGACATAACAATATCGCAACCCAATATATTATTGTTTATTAACTTTCGGTTACTAATGTCCGAATCACTTCTAAAAGACACAATCTCGAGTGATGGTGTAGCGGGCATAAGCCTATTCAACGAGTAAATCAGAATTTGCATTGAAGGCGCAGTGTGTAATTAGTAGTAAGCTAGTCCTATATTAGGAGTGTGTCAACAAGCTACTGCTATTATTTTGTATTGCGCGTCTCTTCTACACCGAGCTAGTGAGGGAGAGAGTTACAGCAACAGCTCACCGAGTACTGAAAGCCCAGTACTACAGCGAATCCAACATCCAAACAAAGACAAGAGTTGACACGCCTCCCCTCTGCCATCCTGCATTGTAGCTAAACTTCCCTTTCAGTCCCCTAACGGTAGCCTGTCGAAGACCTGTGCAGTGTTGATGCCCGTGTTATGAGCGACAACACACGCCTTGACATGCTAAGCCCCAGATATGTACGGTGATATTATGTACTTGTAAAATCACTTCAATGTGACAGTTGGTTTTCGGGAAAACCAACTGTGCGCTGGGATGAGGACATGCGCCCGATGATGCTTCATTTCGGGTTGTGTGTGTTGGTGCGACTCCAAATTATAGGAAGCTATTTTCAGCGCGCGTGGTTACGAAATCAGTACCATCGAAAGATACCCTACTTTCACTTGCCATACAATATTAAAGCGTCTTTGCAACACAGAGCCGCACAAACCAACAATGTCCACTTCAAAACACGCACTAGTCATTATAGCCTTAGTATGAGGACTTGTCATACAGACTGTTATTGAAACACATTAAATTCAATCGAAATGGACCGAAAAGGGGGCGTGGTGGAGTTGTTGCCGTCGACGCGCCTCTTCGAAACCAATTTGATGATGTTACGTAACCCAGTAGGCTATAGAGGTAGTGGACCTACTCGAATCTAATCAACAAGGGGGTGCACACACCCCTCTCTCGTCCACGCCCCCTCCCAATGCTTCTGCCCGATAGGTCTATGGAGTCATGTAAAAAAAATTACAGAAGGCTTTAAAAAGATCTACATTGTCCCTTCGTCGAGTAACATCTGGTCAGAGGACCAGGGTTCATTTACTGCCGCCGCTACATCCTCCACTGAGCGTCTCTCCTCTCTCCGTCTGCCGAGGAGAATTGAACTATAGGTTCTTTTTTTCCCCCGTGTTCCATAAACCCCACGCGCGAAAATGCCTAGCAAGAGGAAGAAGAATAAGCGACGCATGAGGAGGGTGGTAAGTGCGCACCTGCCCATTGTCATCTTCACGTTAGCAATCTCCGCGCTTGCCATCCCTCCGATTGTGTTCCCTATTAGAACGACAATGCGAGACTCGCTCGCGCTTTGTGCGACGGACGTGATGAGAATTTCGGGATATGTAGATAAATAAGAGTCCGCGCGCGGGTCAGCGAAGCAGCCGATTTCTCGACCTCGAGCTGGCTTGATTTCCAGACTCCAAATACCTTAAACCTCAGTTCGACATTTGCGCTTGAAGTTTTGTTTATCAAAACCTTTGTGGATACTATCACAACGTTTTCTGAACAGTTGTTCGTGGTTATTATGTGGATATTTATCAACAACGTAAACATGGGGTATTGGATATGGTATAGTTTATTACTCTGTTTATCTTAAAGTTTCGATGCTGGCATCCCAGAGCTGGGCTCTTTTCTGGTTATATCGTCCTCTCGCTCCCTTCATCTAAAGCACAAACATTTAGTAATACCGCAAAGCGCTTTTTGTTGGGACTAAAACCCAAATTATTCAAACGTCTAAAATCTGGTAGATGTTATTGTTTCTTGTTTACAGCACAAGGACACAGGTCTCATGTCTCCTACAGCAATACCTCGTTCGTTAGAACAATGTCATGTTTTGCAGAAAAGTATGTTGCAAATAACGCGACATCAATATTTATGTTTTTTTTTTTTTTGGAGCGCTCGAAATGTATTCACGGCACAAGGGTCTTTTATACAGTTTTGGATTACGCACGTTTCAAAAAACGTCCCTATTATCCTTTCATTCGAAACAGACATGTTACTCTTGCTCATGGCGCCCCTCCCTCCCATTCCCTCTCTCCCAAGCTAACGGCCCCCCTGCATCACTGCCAGACCCCCAGCCTCGGCCCCTCCACTCCACCCCCCCCCCCCCCAGAGGCTGGCGTGGCCAGAGGAGTAACATGCAGTTCCTACTTTCCAGAGGGCAGAGGTCAACCATGGGTGTGACCCTGTGCCACTGTCTGTCTCTCTGGGCCCCCATCCCCTGGGATGGTAGACGGTCTCTTGACTGTGCCCCCATTGTCCTCCCCTCCACAATCAGCGTGTTATTCAGCCCTCTCGCTTAGACATGTATGCCATGTGCCATGCTCCATGCTCACAGCTGCCCTGCTCTGCACATCGCTCCTACTGCACCATGCGACATCGGAGCATTTCTCAGTATGGTGTCGAGGGGGCACCCTCCCCCCTCTCCGACCTCTCTCCTCAGCCGCTAGTCTGAGCCTGTATATGGTAGTGCCTCCAAAGGAATGGCTTTTCCATCGGCGACTCCCAGTTCCGGGTCTGGGCTGTCTCTCTCTCCTAAAAGCCCTGTCACGCAGCCCCCCCCCTCTTCCCTTCCCCATCAAACAGAATTCCTTCCAAATCTACCAGGTCTCCGTCTCCGGTCTTATCGCACGTCGCATGCTTGACATATCTGCCCTCTAAGGCGAGAGGAGGGGACCCGCTTGCCACTTTCATCATCTACAACCTCATAGCTTCAGGTGGAACCTCCTCCTCCCCCTTCCTCCACCCCCCCCCCTCCTCCCCCCCCTCCCCCATCAGGTAGTCGGACGGTTTTTTGTTTTGGAAGAAAGTCTTCTTGATGGGTTGACACCAAAGCCACAACGCCCAAGTTATGTCTGGCCCACCGGCTGGATACCAGGATAGAGGCATTAGGTGTGTGGTGGTTTGGATGCCAGCGGCACAGTGAAGAGGTGGCTGTCCCTCCCCCCCCCCTACTGTCCCCTCAGCTCACGCCTAATGAAGCATTTGGGTGTGATTATAACGTGATTATAACGTGATTATAACGTGATTAGGCTGCTGTCTGGCCCACGGGGGGCGGCCCCATCCGGACCGGACCTGCCTTGCTGACTCGATGAATTCTCTTCTCCGCTTCACCAGACCTGTCAGAATCGTTCGGCCTCAGCCGATCCCCAGCTATTATCTAACCTGTCCCCCCCTACCGCTCCTCCCCCCGCCTCCCCGCTCGCAAACGTTTCCAAACTTCCCTTGTTACGCCTAAAGGGGTTTTTGTTCGCAGAGTTAAAAAAAACATGTTGGGCCTAGCGCTATCTGCATGTTGGTTGCCTCAGCATGGCTTCCCAAGGGTTTAATCGAACACAATGCCCCTATGGCCCTGTTTACCCCTCCCTCGACCACAGGAGGAATTCAATAACAAACTGCCCTCGGGCAGTAGGGATGCCATCGGTAACCTCTGTCCCGACGGCGTTTTCTGTTGGCGACGTGCTCCGGCGAGGTTCAGGCGTTGGCAAGCGTTCTGAATCTGCCTTGTGTCTGTTCCCACAGCAGGCCCAGAGGAGAGTATTGGAGGAGCAGTATGCCGTGACCAGTAAGGGAACACCAGGCATCGCTGCGGTCAAAGCGCCCCCCGGATCGCTGCCCAAAGCGGTGCCCAAAGCAGGCTCCAAGGCTGCCTCCAAGGCTGCGCCCAAGGCGGTGCCTAAAGCGGTTCCCAAGGTCCCCGAAGCTGTCCCTATCGCTGTCCCTATAGTCGAAGTCCCTGTTGTGGCACCGGAACCAGTCCAGATCGAGGCACCGGTCGAGGTTGTGGCACCCGTTGAGGTACCAGAACCGGCCCCAGTCGAAGCACCAGAACCAGCCCCAGTCGAAGTACCAGAACCAGTCCCGGTAGAGGTTCCGGTAGTCCCGGTCGAGGTTCCAGAAGCTCCGGTTGAAGTTCCGGCACCCGAGCCAGAGGTGGTCGCGGCCGAGGTGGTCGCCCCAGCAGAGGCCTTCGTGGAGCCTCTGCCCCTAACAGACCCAGCTGCTGCAGTGCAGGAGGCTGAACCCGTCATTCCAGAACCAGAACCAGAGGTAAGGCTGCTTCTCTCATGAAGGGGATTTTAACGTCCACTAGCCCAGGGGAGGTCCAAGAGAACGGGATGTGTTTTCCAACATGCACGTGGGCCGCAAAATCCTGAAGGCCATGTGCTTAGGAAGTGGGTTGTTTTGTGCCACGGAAATGATAGCCTTGGTTCGCTTTCCTGCCTGTAAGATGGAGTGATGTCCCTGTGGGTTGGGGGGAGGAGTGGAGCGGCAGGAGTGGGAAGAGGGAAGGAGAAGGAGAGGGAGGGGGGGGGCTGCGAGAGAACAACGTGTTCCTTTTACCAGGAACTACAGATGACTGATGGTGATGGTGGTGGGCAGGGCCTGCTCTTCAGCCCCCCCCCCCCCTATACATTACCAGACACGGGAGCGAGCTGTCTGTCAGCTATCCACCAACTGGTTTCAGACCATGAGGAAGATTCTTTGTGCTCGGAGACTGCGTGCTTGCAGCCTGGCAGTTCTACCATCTCTGGAAGACCAGGTTCATGGCGTTCTTGATGTTCTTGCCCCTCCTCCTGGCCTGGTACGAGCTTCTCGAGGGTTGTTTGTGCAGCGTTGGTAGCGTGGAGGGTCGAGCTCGGCGGTTAGAGCCGTCTGACTGCAGATCAAGAGGTTGTTGGTTCAAAGCCCCCCAACCCCTCAGTGCTGGTATATGCTTTGGCTAAAAGCACTAAATGAATATGTTGTTGGAAATGCACAATGGGAGGTTTAGCAGCTGCTCTGAGGACCTAGTACACAATGTCCTATTTTGGATCCACTTGACTCTGTGTGTATGTGTGTGTGTGTGTATACCTTATTTGGCAGTTCTGCAATGACCACGTATGTGCTGCTAGCATGTGCTCACATACATGTGAGCGTGTGAGCAGGGAGGAGTCACAAACACAGGCCAATCCCCGCCCCCGCGCCCCCCCCCCCTCTCCTTTCCAAGTCGCCAGCACAGCATCGTACATGACAAGACCCATTCTAATGCTCTGGCCCTTGGATCCACGCCCCCCCCTCCCCCCCTCTCCCTGCACCCC
>BROE01000025.1:3382822-3428287 GCA_036571765.1 Plecoglossus altivelis
CCCCCCCCATCCCTGCGCAGCTTGCTCCCTCCAGTTCTAGGGTTCCCCCTCCTTCTGCCTGCATACCAGAGACGGCCCAGCGCCACGCATGATATCCATAGGCTCCTTGACTGAAGCAGGAGAAGGCATTTCCCCATACCGGGACAGTTGGATTGTAGGCTAGTTGAGTGACCTGTCGCTTTTAGGTAAATATTAGAGGCATTCACACCCACAGTGCACACACTTCGGCCCAGGTGCTTCACACACCCTGTGGGTTACTTGAAGAGTGAGTCTTCCCAGTCACTGCTCTCCGCGCTGGTAGTCGTCTTCGTGGCTCTCGGCGTGTGTGCTGTGTCGGAGCTTTGCCAAAATGGGGCTAATTTTCAGCTGGCTGAGAGGGCAGAGAGACGAGCTCCCGCTCCTGGATGTCACCGTGGAAACGCAGGTGAGCACCCGGCCCCCCCATGATGATAGATTGGGGGGTGGGGGGGTGGAGGGGGTGGGGGGCGTGGTCTTCTTTCTGAGAGAAGAGGGTAGGGGGCGTGGCTCCGTAGCCTTCTGAACATTTTGTACCAGCTTGCTCAGAGCTCCTATATACCGCCTCCTCCTCCTTCCACCCCCCCTCCCTCCCTCCCCCTTCCTTCCTACCCTCCCTCTCCTCTCTCCTGTGTGTTTGCTAATGGGGCCCCCTTCACACGTGTGCCTGGCGCGTGCACGCCTGGGGGAGGGGCCGACCACAGAGCAACATGCGAGTGTGTGTGTGCCTTGTTGTTATAGGCCGTTGCCACATAGGTAGGAGGGACCAAAAATGTATAGGTTGAAAGGGAGTTTGAAGGAAAGGGGAGAGGGGGAGAGGGGGGAGGGGTGTCTGCCTAAGCTAAGTCCGTCGGTCTGAAAACCGTGTAGCGGTGTGCAGCTGTGCGCCGCGGAGAAGAGTAAACAATGTGTAGGGTTTCGAGTGGAGCGATTGGACGTCCACGTTGGCCATAGAAACATCTAGAGGCTTCCTTCGCAAACAAAGAAAGTCGAGGCTACCAGCTCGGGGGCGGACTGATTTATCACCTACTGGCCCAGCAGCCCCTGAGATTCTCAAGCACCACCACCCCCCCCCCTCACCCCCTCCCCTCAAGAGTCTTGAAGACCCAGATAGACCAGGGCTTTGTTATGAGAGAGGTGGGCGGGGCCACATGCGGGGCCACATGCGAAAGCGTTCCCCTCCTCCCTTCCCTCCTCCTGTGTGCACCTTGAGACGCAGCGAGCGACATGTCAGCCATGCTGGTCGTCGTCGCTCGAACGCAAACCACGGTCGTCTTCTCTTTGAGCTTTGTCAACACGTTTGTTTTTTTTTGTTGGTCTGTTTTTTTCTTTCTTCTTTTTGGTCGACTTCCCTTCTCTGGTCAAGGAAATGTGGTGCTTTCTCTCAAAGTCCCCCCCCCCCCCCCCTCCCCCAAGAGCTAATGTGTTCCTTTGAAAGAAACAGGAAACCTTGTGTTGTTTGAGTGATATGGGGGGTTTACAGTGTACAGTCTTGGACATTGTGTACTTTGAAGGGTTAAAGTCGAGGCTGGCCAGTAGGGGGCTGTACTCTGATCAGTTCTGTACATTTTGTTCCTGTGTGTGTTAATGGCACCTACAAGACAGAGGCTGCCATCAGATCAGTTTGGTACACCGTGTTCTCTGAGCGACACGGAGGGACGGACAGAGCGACGGAGGAGAGCCGCGTGTCCGTTAGTGCGTGTGGAAGTGTGTGTGTGTGTGTGTGTGTGTGTGTGTACAGAGCTGCCAGTTACAGAGAGTGTTGAAAGCTCTCAGCTCAGGGTCCTCCTTCCCTATCCTCCATGTTGGCTATACATTGACCAAGCAGCAAGTACACGTTTGCCAGTGGGCTTGGTTTTTCACATCTTTGACAGTCGGGTCCTTAAAAAAAACTCTCTTTGGCTGACAGGGAGATTAGGAGCAAAAATGTGTCGTCTTGCTTTCTTCTTTTGTTATCTTTAGTTGTTTTTTTTCACAAAAGAGAAGCTTTCATTCGCCGTCGTGGTTCTGTATCTGCCATGTTTCGAACGTGAGGCACGCGTTAGGAAACTAAGCGCTCCTATTTTCAGAGCTGCCCCCGACGGCCACGCTGCATTCTTTCGCTGTTGGATAACAGGCTCTGTGGGTCCAAGCGAAGTCTCAAAGCAGGCCACAGGCTCACTCAAGTGCTCTCTCCCTACCTTGGCTTCTCCCACGGATAGTCAATTATTTACACTTTCTGCACAAATGTAATATTGATGCCCTGTAGTCTACCAGGCTGTCAGTACCGCTCATTACGGCTGGCGGTGCAGCCTGAAAGCCGGCCCGATGCTCGGTGAGCGCTAAGCACTTAGCCGGTGCCAACCTGTGGGCCGGACCACTGGGGCAGAAAACAGGGCTGCGTGTCTCTCTCCGAGAGGGGGGACAAATGAGGGGCTGCAGCAACATGGCCGCCACCCCCTGGTCCTTGCTCCGTCCTCCTCGCCCTCCATCTTGAGCCGAGCCTGGACGGAGGCATTGTTCGGCAGCGGCGCGGAGAGCGAGGAGGGGGAGAGAGGGAGAGAGGGGAAGAGGGGGAGAGGGAGGGAGGGAGGGGGAGAGAGGGAGAGAGGGGAAGAGGGAGTGAGGAAGGGAGGGAGGGGGGGTGTGGCAGCTTGCCCTCCACTGTTATGTAATTGGCTGTAGCGTTACTACCCGTTGTGTAACCCTGCCCCTCCCCCCTTCCCCTTTCTCTCCCCCGGACTCTCTATTAGGCCAGCCGATGAAGGGGAGTTGGTAGCTTTTTTCCAACTACTGGACGGTGGCCGGTAATTATTGATTTGTGTTAAATAACCACTGGGGCAGAAAACAGGGCTGCGTGTCTCTCTCCGAGAGGGGGGACAAATGAGGGGCTGCAGCAACATGGCCGCCACCCCCTGGTCCTTGCTCCGTCCTCCTCGCCCTCCATCTTGAGCCGAGCCTGGACGGAGGCATTGTTCGGCAGCGGCGCGGAGAGCGAGGAGGGTAAGAGTGGGAGAGGAGGGGTAGGGAGGAGGGAGGGGAAGTAGGAGAGTGGGAAGAGCGATGTGAGGTGAGGGTGGATAAGCGGGGGTTGGTATGTGGCAGCTTGCCCTTGGCCACTCTTGTATGAAAAAATTGAGACGCGTATAGAGAGCGTTACTACCCGTTGTGTAACCCTGCCCCTCCCCCCTTCCCTTCTCTCCCCCCCCTCGAGGCTTTGGTGAAGCCAGCGCTCGGCGAGGTGTCTGGACCGCTTGTGTTGGTTCAAGAGAAGGGCTGCTATCTTTAGGCAGGGGGGTTTTTTTCTACCCAAGCGTAGCCGCGTTTTCCCTTTAGCACCAAACAAGGCTACGGTACCCCTCCATTTCACGGTTGTCAGAGCTAAACTGGACAGTAATGGCACATTCCAGACGGAAGTGGTTCTGTGCGTTCCCCAAGTCCTAAATCGTAACCGCTGTCGGACGGATGTCATGTAAACGTCCCCGTATGGAATCAAGTGCCACATCAGCAACTTCCAAAGGGTGAAACATAAAATAAATGGACGCATGTAAAAGTGGGTGCTTTCACCTTGACCAATCTCCTCTCTCCTTTTCCAGGCTACGCTCCTTCCTGAGGCTGTCTTGTCGGCCCCTGCAGAGTTTGAGGTAAAGCCCTTTTAACCTCTACTCGTCAGCCCCCCCCCTCACAGCACACACACACACACCACACACACCACACAGCCCACAACACACACACTAACCACCCACCTCCTCTGGTGAAGCTAGAACGTAGGACATGTTTGTACATACCAGCCCAGTGGCTTTTTCCCCCCCATCTGAGTGAAACTCTAGATCTCTTGTGCAAAGGAGGAGTTTTAGCGACAAAGAACCTCTTCCTTCTGCTTCGACATCTGCTTTTCAGACTCCTTCAACGTCGAGTTTCCCCAGAATTGTTTTATTTAATTTTGTATGCAAAGTGTCTAGGTGGCCATTAACCAGCTGTGGAAATAGGGTTAAATTCATTGTTGTTCCACACCTTGCTACCCGTCAATCAATGCAGTAGTATGTAGTCACTGATTAACAACCCTCCCCCTTACCACACACACACACACATACACACACACAAACACACGTACACACACCCACCCATCCCTCAGGCTTAGTGCACAACATCAAGGTATAAGAACTCCAGACAAGCCTACTGTGCGTGACTGTGAATCCAAAACACTTGTGGATCTTGCTTATGCGGTTCGCTTGAATCGAAGAAAAGTCTTCCCATTTCCTGTCGAGTACATTGCAGACCACGTGTTGTTTGTCGTGTATTTTCCTGATCGCGATCCCCCGAATCTCACCGCTCTGCGTTTTTCTCCAGGTCCAGGTGGAAGACTCCATAGACGGCGTCATAGATGTCCCTGAGGTGACCTGTCTGCCCCCTGCTCTCCGCTTTGTCATCGTGCCAGTGTCATAACATAGGGTCCATCCCATACACTGTCTAATGTCTATGTGTGCGCACCTCCTGCATGAGTAGTGATGTAGCCTAGCTTGACTGGTAGAATGTAATAGGCGGTCAGTCTTGTTTGTGTGTGTGAGAGATGTAGTTCTGTGTTGTGTACCGTTGGCATGCCGTGACGACACCACTGTGTTCCGTCGCTCGTCCAGACGTGCGTCATCTCGGAGGCGGCGCCCCTGTCGGAGGTCGCCGCAGAGGAAGTGGCCGTCGTCGAGGCCGAAGCGGAGCCTCTCGTTCAGTCCGAGCCCCTGGCGGAGGCGGGAGAAAAGGCGCTCGCCGAGGCAGCCGCCGAGCCCGTTGTTGAGGCCGAGGCGGTGGCCGTTGTTGAGGCTGAGGCGGTGCCCGTTGTTGAAGTAGAACCCATCGTTGAGGCTGAGGCAGTGCCCGTCGTTGAGGCTGCGGCAGAAGACATTGTTGAGGCTGAGGTCGTCACCCCGGAGGTCGTAGAGGCTGAACCCGAGCCCGTCGTTGAAGTTGAGGCAGCGCCTACCTCTGAGGCTGCGGTCGTCACTGGGGCTGAAGGCGTGGCCGAGGCAGTCGCCGAGGCAGTCGCCGAGGCAGCGGCTGAGCCCATCGCTGAGACAGAGGTCGTCGTAGAAGCAGAGGCGGCCGAGGTCACGTCAGAGGAGACGCTCGCGGAGGCCGTGGCCGTCGAGGCCGAGGTGCCAGTTGAGACCCCGGTGGTCTCTGACGTCCCAGAGGTGCTCCAGCCCCAGCCGCTGCCCTTCCTCCTCCTCCTCTTCCTCCTCCTTTTTGCTGTCTGCACTGCTATGAAGATTACAAGCCTTTATCCACGCCCTCACTCTCTTGCTATGAATCTTATAAGCCTTTAGCCACGCCCTCACTCTCTTGCTATGGAGATTATAAGCCTTTAGCCACGCCCTCACACTCTTGCTATAAAGATTATATACCTTTACCCACGCCTTCACGCTCTTGCTCTGAAGAATCCCTAACTTCACCTACGCCTTTACGCTCTTGCTCTGAAGAATCCCTAACTTCACCTACGCCTTCACGCTCTCGCTATGAAGAGTATATACCTTTAGTCACGCCTTTGCACTCTTGCTAAGAAGAATCCTTAACGTCAATCACTTTTTTTGTTTTATTTGTTTGTTTTTGTCGCTATGTGTTTGCATGTAACAATAGTGCATGTCGTTTTCAATCGCCTTTCATTATTCACCACCTTTTATCACGATTTTTTCAAATGATGTTTGAGGTGCTAAAATTGCTTCCTGAAGTTTGTACAGTTGTGAGAATCATCTTGCTGAGGATTTCGGACAGGGTTTAACGATGGCTTTCACCTCCTATCAGGTCATACCTGCCCTGCCAGAAGCACCGGAGGAGATTCCAGTGGTAATTCCGTTTCTCGCAAACAAGACTTATACGCTACGCTGTCTATTATCTTATCTTGTCTTCCCTCTTAGTGCTTACCTATAGATTTAGTCAGACTATAGCTGAAGTAGAAAACTAAAATATGGATTTGTTGGTTTTGTGTTAGACGCTTTTACGTAATACATCATATTGGGGATTTGAACCCATGACCCCTTGATCTGCAGTTACATGCTTTACTACTTCGCGATAACCATCCCCTAAATGCTAATAAATGATAGATATATAATAAATTACTATGAATATTGTTATTTTATCAGACAGAAAAATGGGTCATAGGAATAACTGATCTCCTTGCATGTCTGAGCCAAACATCTCCGGAACCTTCCCTCAGGTGGCTGCAGTCATCTCAGAGGTGGAAGTTGAGCCGATGGATGCCCCCGTAGCTGAGCCCGCCCCCGTGGAGGTGAGACTCCTCCCACCTTCACCCGGAGGAAGGGAGGGAAGCACGGCAGGAGGGGGAGAAGCACCGTTTTTTTTAGAAAACAAACTCTTCCGTCCGCGTGTCACAGAATCTCTCTCTCTCTCCCTCTCTCCTCGCCAGGTCGCAGAAGTGGGCGTCGCTGACTGCGTGGCCGACGACTTTGTCATCACAGACTCTGCCCCTGTAGTGGAGGCGGCCATGGCAGAGCCTGAGCTTTCTGTAATGGAGGAACAGGTGAGATGAGTCTCCCTCCCCCAAAAGCTCTGTTTCTTTTATTTGTACTTTCTCAGACCCTGTTCTGTCTCCAATATGCAAACCAGAACCTTGGTTTGTGGGTCAACATGCAGCCAGACCAGCGTCTTCGCTGTCCGGGGTGTGTCTTGTTCTGTTGTTCTCTCTCTCTCTTCTTCACTCTTTCTCTCTTTCTCGCTCTCTGTTGTCATAGGTGCCCGCTGTCACAGCTGATGCTCTCGACGCCCTATCAGAATCCCTGAACGACATCACACCCGCCCCTGAACCCGTTCCCATCATGGCCCACGAGGTCGTTGAGGTGAGCACCAGGGTGTTGTAGACCCAAACACCGCCCCCCCCCCCCCCCAACACGCACACACACATCTAACTGGTCATCTGGTTGGTGTCAGGAGGCAGTGTGTGAGGAGGAACGGTTGACCAAGATGGGGGAGAGAGACGACAGTTTACCTCCTGTACCTGTATTCCAGCCCTCTGATGAGGCCTTACTGGTCAGCACACGCGCATATGCCATCTATTCAGGCCCCCGCCCCAGCACAGACCCGCCTAAACACTGTCAGCCTGCTCTCGGTTCCGTTTTCACAAGTACTCTAGCTGGTCACTGGACGCTAGGCAGGGCCCAGGATGTGTGTACGAGTTGGGGAAGGAGCCGTCTCGTAATGTTATCGTCGCCTCATTCCAGTGTTAAGTGGTCACCTGCATCCGGAGACCTATCCCCCCTCACTCCCCCCCCCTCCTCACAGATCCTACTTTTTCAATCATCTTGGCATTTTCGATTTCCTTTTCAGCCGTTCAGAACTAATGCATGACTCGGGCCGACGGCCGCTCTCTCAGTCATGCAGTAATTCCCTCATGAAAATCTCTCCACATTTTCTCAAACGATCGGGGGAGGTTGTCCGCGCTCGACTTCCCCTTTCCCTCATTCTCCTTCCATCTCTCCTCTGGGGGCTGGTCGCCGTTTCCCCTTTTGTTCTACTTCTGGTGTCGCTCGGCTCGTCGTGTCGGGCGCCGCCGCGTCTCCTGGAGCCCCGCGTCCGGCCGGCCGTGAGGTTCGGCTGCCCTGATTGAAGTCTCTCCCCTCTTTTTTTCAGGCTAAACAGGAAGTTGAAGCCCAGCTGGACGTGCAGAAGGTGAGTTTGCGTGTGCTTGTGGGAGTCTCGCTCATCTGAAGCGTTTCCTCCCCCGCGTGGGGCATCTCCGGTGTCCCATCGGTCCCATACTGCTTGCAAAGGCGTATCAGGTTCCGTCTCACCTCGCTTTGTCCTCCAGGACGCCATCGACGAGACGACCGCCCTGGACGCCCTATCGGGAGACTTCGCCGCCCCCCCTCAGCCAATCATCTCCGAGCTCCAGTGTCACTCGCTGACCTTGGTGGATCCCGTTCCGATCGCCTCCATGGTGAGGCTCTTCCCACCTCTCCCCTCCACCGATGAACTGTGATCTACGTTAGATTCATCTAGCACACACTTTGATCTGAAGCGCCAAACAAATAGTGCACATGGTACATGACAGCTACAGTGCAAAGGAACCCCATCTTAGCTAACAGGCACAGCGAACAACAGCTCACCTCACAGCTCACCAAAAGCGCGACAATGTAGCAGTGTACAGCAAAAATCATAAGTTATGACGACACACAACACGGACGCCCCACGACACCACACACAATGGGAGTCTCTTCCCGAATGTTTATCAAACCACGTTGAACCATGTTTACCTTCACGGTTGTGGAAACTCGACCTCGTTCGTTCCGGCAGCACCCTAACAGTCTGTCTTTTTTTTGTAGGAAGTGGCCGAGGGCACCCTGAACGGCCACGTCACAGCAGAGGTGGTCATCGAGGGCTAGGTTGCTAGGTAAGCTACCAGTACCTGTGAACTGGGCCGCTGGCAGACTGCTGAAACGCCTTTGAGTTGTATGTCTGAGGTGATGGATGACAGCGGGGCAGTACGAAGGTCGATACCATGTTTCTGAGGCACGAGAGAGACACAGAAAGAGAGAGAGACAGAGACACAGAGAGAGAGACAGAGACACACAGAGAGAGAGACAGAGACACAGAGAGAGAGACAGAGACACAGAGAGACAGACAGAGACACAGAGAGAGACAGAGACACAGTGAGAGAGACAGAGACACGGAGAGAGAGACAGAGACACAGAGAGAGAGAGACAGAGACACAGAGAGAGAGACAGAGACACAGAGAGAGAGACAGAGACACAGAGAGAGACAGAGATTCAGAGAGAGAAAGAGACAGAGAGAACGAGAGAGAGACAGTGACACAGAGAGAGAGAGAGAGACAGAGAGAGACACACAGAAAGAGAGACAGAGATTCAGAGAGATGTTTGTGGTGTTCGACTCTAACCACGTTCCCTCTGTCTCTTTCAGGGGTCTTCAGTCAGTACAAAACTGACCTGCGCCTAACAGGAAAAACAAACCAGAACTTCCTTTTTTTCCAATGTATTTTTTATTTTTTTAGGGCTCAAAAGGGACCGCTGGGAAACTGAATGGACATCAACACTTCAAAGTGCCTTTCCTGCTTGGTTTGTCCCCTAAAGAAATCACAACAAACATGTTCTTGATGCCACTTCAAGGCAGAGGATAGACAGTATTGGATGACAAATTATGGCTCATTTCATCGATTTTTTCTGTATCCCAAATGGATGAATTTGCATCGGATGTCAATTTGCATACGTTATGGATCAACACCGTAGAATTCATGAATGTGGCTATAGTTTGTTTCTTTTGGACCATGTTTGTAGGGTAGGGAGGGATATTTCATTGTGTTTGATATTTGAATCCAGTTTTTCTAGTTGGTCTCCCATCCTGAGGGGGCACGATTAGAGACCGGGCCACGCCCCTGCCCCCTGACCCCCTTCTCCCTAATGTGGTGCCATTTTCTTAAAGGGATAGTCCGTAACAGCCAAACTCTCCTTTAAGGTTCATTGTATTCAGTCCCTTTGAGTGTCAGGCCAGGTGGTAGGGCGACACCTCAATCTCCTCGGCCAATCACAGGCTCCAAGCTCAGCTAGCTCTTGACGTTTCGACAGACGCAGGTCAAACGTGCCCCTGAGGAAAAGGAGGAGGGCCGAGTAGAAAGTCCTATTTTAGTTCTTTTAGTTTTTTTTTTTTCCTCTTTTCTAATTGTTTTGTATAGACCATACCATGTGGTACAATGCGGTTTATGCGCTCGCGGTCCGTGGCGTGGTTGAAAGACCTCGCTAGGGGCCGGGCAGATGGAGTTGGATTGACTTTTGAATAAAGATGTCACTGAACCGTGACTCATGAATCATGTTGTCTTGTCATAACTGGTCTCAGCAGTCTCCTGTTCTTCAGCTAGGAGGAGTAGAGACGTCGACCCATTGCATAAACCCTCCACTCACCTTCCCTGACAAAACCTCCCTTTTATTGTCTCCCGCTTTCTGTACGTTTTTTTTTTATGTGTGTGTGTGTCACTTTTGAATAAAAATTGACTAAATCTGAGGAAAACCTGCCCATCTTATGAATGGGTATGTTTCATCGCCGACGCGAGGTTCGTCGAAAACGTAGCGCGACGAAATGACGTTCGAGTAGAAAACAAATGCCGTCAAAATACCCACACGCGACTTCAGGTTTCGTATCATTTCCATTTTATTGCATAGATATCAACAGCGGGAATCTCACAGCCCGATCCAGGGAAATCCCATGAGATGCACAGAAATGCAGACTAACATCGTGTACGTACACGTATAAGACGGAAATGGACGTGCGTTGTTGGAGACCAGGTTGCCGGTCCCTCTCAAATCTCCCCCCCCCTCCCTCCCCTTGCCGCGTGCTGTAAATCACTTTAGATAGCAGCGTCTGCAAAATCAATACGTGGCAAGAAACAGCCAAGCTTTTTTTCCCCAAATGCTGCCAGAACATTGATTCATAGGTCGATGCGTACTTGACAACGGCAGGAAATCTTAGAAAGCGCAACTTTGGAGTGGACAAAGTAGTGAAAGGAAATATTCCGTCGGTTCCCTTAAAAGCCAACAATGACATCCCATAGCTGCTAGTCAGGCTACTCTCTATCTCTCTCTCTCTCTCCAACCGATACTTCTACAGAAAGCATGGTCGAGCACACCCCATCTACATAAGGACACTTCATCAATAATATATTACTTTGATCAGCCATTCCCGACCATGTTGCATTTCTTATCGGAGACCCATGCTCAGGTGATAAAATAGGATTTATTTGGAATGTATCCCCTCCCTCCCCTCCCCTCCCCCCCACCCACCCCTTTAGTTATTCATCACCGCCCTGATGGAGGTTGTTGTTGCTGTGCCGCGGCGCCTGGGCCCCGCGTCTTAGTCCGAGTCTTCGTCGTCGAGGTACTCCTCCGCGTTGCTGTGCGTCCGTGTGATGTCTGCAACCACACAGACAGGCGATTAATAGGGGGGAAGCAACAGCGGTGGGAGCCCTGGCCCCTCTACACAGAACACAACTCCCTGAAACAGCTACACCGAGCATCAACTCCCACAGATGAAGTTGGTGCTACCTGTCGTCCGTCACAAGTCAAACATTGAATCATTTCTGGGGGATCATTTTGATTCAAAAATCAGGATTATATGTGAACTGACTACACGGACAATATTGTGTGAGCGTTGAACTCGATTAGGTCCAACGTGCTAGGGAGTGATGTTGGAACGCTGTGTGGATGTGTTGGAGGTGGTGCAAGGGTGCCCCCTGCTGGCCGAAGGGACTTACTGCCTCCCAGCTTCCTCTTGAGGAGGGAGGCACACTGGGCGTTAGTGGCCATCTCCAGGGCCAGCTTCTTCTCGTTGTTCAAGATGTCCGTCCTCGCGTCTGAAACGCACGAGCAGACGACTGAGCGCGCCCTCTCACGTACTCGCTCTAAAAGACGTTGCTCAAAAACATGTCACGCCCACTCTCGGTTTCATACACACGCACACACGCACACACGCGAGGGCAGAAGTGGGGGTCGGGAGGTCGTACTTTTGTTCAGCAGCATCTCCACGATGTCGGAGTAGCCCTTCCAGGCGGCCGCGTGGAGAGAAGTGTCTCCCAGCTTGTTCTGGAACGCAGCACACAACTCCAGCAGGTCAGTCACATGCTTCACCACCATCATCATCATCATCATCATCATCACTACCACCATCATCATCACCACCCCCGCCATCCTCACTATCCCCATCACTGCTATCATCAGCTCCGTCACCACCGCCGCCATCATCATCATCAACCTCCCCCCTTGAAAATGCAAGAAAACTGAAGGCCTCTCTCACCTGCTGATTCAGTTCCACATTGGCCTGGCTAAGCAAGACCTCCACCACATCTGAGAGACAAAACAAACGCACCCCTTCGGTTAGCTTTGCGTTAACAGGTCCTCCGCATGGTCCAGTAATGAGGACTCAGGTGGAAGATGACTAGAAGGGCAATAGTAAGAGTGCTTTTGATTTGGTTACCTCTGTGTCCTCCGTGGCACGCCCAGTAGAGGGCGGTGTTTCCAGCCTTGTCCAGCCCGTTGATGCCCACTTTGTTGTCTAGACACTCCCGCAGCCAGCTCAGGTTACCTGTGTGACACACACACACACACATATATTCATATGTGAACAAACTGAAATAACAGAGGTGGTACCAGTTCAGATGGAGAATCACAGCTGGCGGCATCACTGAGTGGCCTGTCTGTTCTCTCCCAGGCCTGTGAACGCTTGGGGGGCAGATCCAGGACCAGGACAAGCACCAGGACATGACCAAGCCCCAGGACCAGGACATGACCAAGCCCCAGGACCAGGACCAGGACAAGCACCAGGACAGGACCAAGCCCCAGGACCAGGACAAGCACCAGGACAGGACCAAGCCCCAGGACAGGACCAAGCCCCAGGACCAGGAGCAGGACCAAGCCCCAGGAGCAGGACCAAGCCCCAGGACCAGGACCAAGCCCCAGGACCAAGCCCCAGGACCGGGAGCGGGACTGGGACCAGAACTGGACCAAGCTCCAGGACCGGGACAAGCACCAGCCCCAGGACCGGGACCAGGAGCGGGACCAGGACCAGGAAGTCTCCTCGTCCACTCACCTCGTTTGGCCGCCTCGTGCATCGGGTTGTCGATTGATTCTGCTTGCTCAGCCACTGAGGGGAAGGAGGAAGTCAGAGAATGCAAACGATTACAAAACCAAACCAGAACTTGAATAAAATCCTTAGTCATCGATAACCCCCTAGTCCACAAAAACCCACAACAAAACCATGACTACAACAAGTGTCCATGGTGACGGCCTTGATTTACCGTAGTTGCTTGGGATGAGCCCGGTCCGTCCTCGACAGGTCCCCTTCCACCAATTGCTGTCACTCTGAGGATGACAGACAGGCAGTGAGAGCCAATGGCTAAGCAGCAGTCATCCAGGGCCGTGAATGCAAGAGGAAACAGAAGCTGAGGAGAGGCGGCGCATCGAGGAGAGAGACAGAGAGAACGAGAGAGACATGGACAGAGAGAACGACAGAGACATGGACAGAGAGAGAGAGACAGGCAGACAGACAGAGAGAGAACGAGAACGAGAGCGTCAGCCCAAAAGGAGAAGGCAGATGTTGAAATCAAGCAAACGACAGGAAAATGATGGACGGAGCGAGTGGGAGATGACAGGAACAGGGGGGAGGCTGAAGCCAAAGACGACTCACCGTGTCAGAGATGTACAGTATGTCTCCCTCTTCAAAGTACAGCTCGTCAGGCTATAAAGAAGACGAGAAGCCACACAGTTAACATGGCACGAGGTGGGATCACAGCATGACATCTTCAGGGTACTTCTAAGCCCCCCCCCTCCCCTAAACTAAGAGTTTGCAAGCGTTCATGATCACCAGCGACAAAAAGCCCCACTTACGGTTCGAGGGTCAAACGTGAACATAGCCCGGAACACTTTGACCTGACCTGGGGAAATAACAGAGCAACAACATTTTATTTTTCTTTACTTCCTTTCAACCTGTACAACAGGATGTAACCTCCCTCCCTCCCTCGACGGGGGCCGGCCCTAAAGCACATCCCCAGGCTGAGGCCTGGTAAGCCAGATGGTCTTGCCTGGCCGGGCCTGGTCTGGTACTCTATCACGGAGATGAACCAGCTCAGAGTCACTGAGGAAACAGGCGTCTGAGAGACCTCTATGTGTTCTGATTCTCCACTCATGTTTCTCCTACATCATTATGACTCTTGTTATTATTAATATCACTGACCGTGTCGGTTGAACCAGATCAGCCATAGTAGGCTGTGGCCATTCGACAGCACACACACTGTCTCAATGTTTCAGTGAAACAAGCCGAGCTCTGTCAGGCTTAGGGGGCGTCAGCGTGAATGTGCTGAGCGAAACAGGTCCAGTCCTGCCTCACTGAAAGAAAGAGACTTGCACTGACTGGCATGTCTAACACAAAGAGACTGTGAAGGAAAAAAAAAAAAAAAAAGGAAAAAATAGCTTGTGCCATCCCACACACCGTCAACTACAAACTAATATAAACAAAGTGATGATGGATTATATTGACGTAAACAAGGTCGATCGTATCATTCGGTATTATCTGTGGTATTCAGCCACGAATGAACGGAGCGTGTCCCTTTTCCTACAACGCTAATGGCAACGTTTGGGTTTCTCATGGTGAAGCCATTTCATCGAGGCTCGCTGTACCAGGTATTCTAACGACCGAATGCACAGCACCTGTACAATGTCTGTGCATGAACATACAGGCCATTCTGACAGTTGGAGGTTGTCCGAACCTCCCTCCTCGACTTCCTGTTCTAAACCCAGTTACAACACCACCATTCACACAGGCAGCTTGACTAGAAAGCTTGCACATAGTTTGTCTGAGTTATGTTCTATGAAGCAGGCATGGGCAGATTGTGCTAGACTGGAGTTGCTCGTTTTTTATCCGTAGATCATCCGTTTTGAATGGACGACCAAAACATTTGCACAGAAGAGTCGGGGAAAGGGGAAGTCATAAAACAGTCACTGTTTTCGGCAGCCCCGATCGAAATATTTTTTTTTACTTATGCAACCTTGCACATTCTCAAACTAATAACGATGCCTATCGACTTTAAGTAACTGAACAAAATTGTTCGTTTCACTGCATACGTTTCATGAGCGGAGTTGGTCCGCACAATCGTCAACCATTACAGCAGGCTTAAGCTCATCGGTCTGCAAACTGCTCAGCTAGTTTCCAAAAGTTAGCTATTGAATACACTTGCTAGCTAACAGTTGGCTAACTTGCTAGCTAGGTGTGTTTCACTTGATGAACTGCAATGGTATTTTATTCCGTGGCGCAATGATTTCAAATAGCGAGCGAATCAATGTTACGCTTACCTGGCTTGGCAGGTTTAGGAGGAGGCTTAGACATGATCGGATTTGCGACGAGGAAGAATGATAAGTCTTGTTCTTTAATAGTCGATTGATAAATGCTTCTGTCTCACTTCCAATGAGGAAATAGTCGAAACACCGAGATACACCCCTGCTGAAGTGTACGCGGAAAACTAGGAGTGCGCATGTCATAGTCGACTTTGCAATCAAATGAAACAACCCAGAGCCATTGAAAAAGATGTCTCTCAAGCAAGCTAAATAGTTTAGTAGTGCAACAGTGAGCACACATCAAAACCCGCAAACACTTTGTGCGTCTTTGTAAAAGCGTATAACAGATCAGCGTTCTTAGCTCAACGTGCCAAAAGATCTTGACCCCTACAAGGTTCAAACATGCAGCAGCGTCTAGTCGTTGGAATAGGAGGGTAAGTCATTGTGAGCGCTGCAAGATGATGACCGTTCTGTATCGAATTTGCATTCGTTCACAGACCATTCGATCATTTCCGTTGCCATTTTTTCTCTCTGCAGTTTCCTAGATAGATGACAGACGGTTTATTCTGACATATGCACGAGCATGACGATCTTGTTCACGTTCATTCCATCATGTTAATTGCATGCATGTTGTTGTTCAATTCCTAGCATGACTAATGGCGGAAAGTCCACTTTGGCTCAAAGTCTTCAACAAAGAATCCCCAACAGCTGCGTTATTGCTCAGGACTCTTTCTTCAAGGTGCAGAGCATCTCAAACGCCGTCTCTCACCCTAGATAGGCTTCTAGACACGCTGTCTTCACTGTCATAAGCAGGAGGGGAAACAGTCTTGGGATCGTTTTATGAAAAGGAAACTTGGAGACCTACGTTTTGTCCCCTTCCCCATGACGGTCCTGTCCTGTTTGGCCAGTTTTGTGTCATCATCTCTGTCTCTTCCTCTCTCTTCCTTCTCATCCAGGATGACTCGGTGGTGCCTGTGGACTGCAACGGGTTCAAACAGTATGATAGTACGGCCAGTAATGAGTTTCTCAGTCGCCCATCGTTTGTGAATGATGCGTGAATGGGTCACGGTGACAGAAGTCGTTTAAGCACGTGCGCAGACTCGAATTCGAGTCCAAACGGGTCACTCGATGACCGGCCGTGTTTGCGTGGATCGTTCTGAGTGTGTTCTCCGTGCGACTCTGCGTGCTCCTCAGTGCTCAACGCCATCAACATGGACGCGATGATGAGGGAGGTGGAGTCGTGGAGGACAGACCCAGGTCTCTACCTCGCGTCCAGGAACGCTGGCCCGCCGCCAGAGACGGCCGACCAGGATACGACCTACGTTCTTTTAGTGGAAGGGTTCCTTATCTTCAACCACAGGTAACCGCAGCAGGGCTTTATCAACAGGGCTGACATGGGTCTAGAGCAGGGGTCTCCAATCCTGGTCCTCGAGGGCCGCTGTCCTGAAGGTTTTAGATGTTTCCCTCCTCCAGCACACCTGAGTCTAATAAAGGGTCATTATGAAGCTTCCACAGAGCTTGGTAATGGCTCATTCATTAGAATCAGGTGTGCTGGAGCAGGGAAACACTGAAAACCTTCAGGACAGCGGCCCTCGAGGACCAGGATTGGAGACCCCTGGTCTAGAGTTTTGCTGACTGAGTGCATGGTGGTTGTTTTATGTATGTATCCACATGTTCCCTGCGGAGGCACCATCATTTCTTTTGAAGACCAAAGCTTTGAACGATGAATAATAGGGATCTTTTTAAGCCAGCAAACTATTCAGCGGTCCATCCCCCCCACATCTTTTGATTGACAGGCCGCTGAACGAATTAATGGACATGAGATACTTCCTGGAGATCCCATATGAGGTTTGCAGAGAGAGGAGATGGTGAGGGTGGCTGTTTCCCCAGGGATTTACTTCTGTCTTTTATTGAATATTGTTTGTTCATAAATCTGGCTAAAACGGCTGCGTGACGTTTCCTGCTCATAAGAATCGTGGATAGGCCATATAGTATATCTCTTCTTTGATTGACAGCTCACGAGTGTACAGTCCCTCAGACCCACCCGGGTACTTTGAGGGACATGTTTGGCCGATGTATTTAAAAAACCGGCAAGAGATGGAGGATATCACGTCTGGGATTGGTGAGTGCGATTGAATAATCCCATTTGTATTTTGTGTTTTTAAGTGCGTGTGACAGGTGCTGGTATTTTGGTCCTTGCATGTCGTTCTCGATCATGTTAAAGGGTTTTACAAATCATGAATGTGCCAACTTTAGAACCATGAAAGAAGGAAAGTAGTAAAAAAAAAAAATAAGAAAGAAATGCAACTAACTTTTTGCATTCTAGTTTAGTTTGAATGTGCCAACATGCGAACTTTTTCCACCAGCATGCGTCACAAACCATTAGGATGATAATTACGAGAAAGACGATTATTGCTGGTAAAGAAACAGAGTGATGTAAGCAAGTTTTAATGCTAAAAGCTGCAACCAGACTTTGATCTTTGATCTTCATGTCTCCCCAAAA
This sequence comes from Plecoglossus altivelis, assembly GCA_036571765.1. Classification (NCBI taxonomy): domain Eukaryota; kingdom Metazoa; phylum Chordata; class Actinopteri; order Osmeriformes; family Plecoglossidae; genus Plecoglossus; species Plecoglossus altivelis. The sequence goes on from BROE01000025.1 coordinate 3,400,157, forward strand.
GTCTTCTTGGATGGACTGAAGTCAAAGGAAGATTTGTCTGCGTTTGTGTGTGAAGCCGTCACTCATGAAATACAGAGCCTCTTGGGTACGTTTCTGCTACATTTGTTTCTCACTTGTCAGTGAGAAACAAAGCCTTCCTTTCCTCCAGCCTTCATTTGATGACCTTACTCATGTATCACTACACATTTAAAATAGGCTGATAGGAAGCTGTTGTGGGCAGATGGGATATTATATTATTATTATATTACTGTCATTTTGATACTCTTTGAATGTACTTTTTGTTGGTGGAAAAAACGTTGGACATTTTTCTAGACAAACCCCTTTTTAATCTGTTTGTTTTCCTTTCACAGGGAAACGCTGACCTTTTTAGGATTTCGTGGGGGAATTTCTGACAAGAACTTCTGTCATTTGATAAAGGACATATGAAATATGAACTGACTGGATAAAGAAATGAAAAGCCATTTTGCGCAGTAAACAATTTACTGCAGGCACCACCGACTAACAATGCAATCTTCACTTTTAGGATACTCCTTTAGATATTTAATATTACCTCAACAGTTTCTGTGACCATTGGTACAGCCTGTTAAATGTGCGTTTGAAGTTCAAAGTCTATAGCAGATTTCCCCTGTTTGTTGTCCCTGCAAAAACTTTAATTAATAATCCACAAGAAAGTATTAAAATACCTGGTCAGTATCTGCATTTGAATGATTTTCTTGTGATCATTTGATTTTTTTTCTTTTGTTGCATTTATAACCATTAAACTGTGGACAGAAAAACTTTTCCTCAGGATGAGATTAGTTCAACTCAGAGAGCAACGTTGCAACATGCAACAACTGCAATACTGCAACACAAATTCATCTGGAGACGTGTTCTGGACTGACTGTAGCGACGTCAAACTTGGGCACACGTGGGAATTCTGATCTAGAAAACAGCTGTTACTTCTACCGGACGAACCACTTCTATTCCCCAAATTGTAAACAGTGATTTTGATTTCAAAACCTTGCGTCAGAGCTTTCATTGTGTCATATTTTCTTTCGTCTGGTGAGCTAGTTGATCAGTAAGCGGTAATCATTACACAAAACAAATACGGAGGCAGGGCATGCGGTTCCAAACCAACATGTTAAAAGTTCAGTCCCCCTTTACTAAAGGCCATCTTCAAGTTAATATATGTGCACTGACTTTAGGGCAAAACTCTAATCTGTTCAGCAAGCCAGGTGAGTAAAGTAACTACTTATTCTCTGCTAGATTTTATGAAATGTTTTCGTTGGCTGAAACAATGCTGTTTAAAAAAAAGGTGAGGATGGGAAAAGGGCAAATCAAGATAGTAATCAAATGTTCTTTTTCATTTCGTTTGTTTTGTCGGTTGGATATAAATAAATCAACAGGTTTCTGTGAAGCCCTTTGTTACATTGCTCATAAAAATCTTCCGAATGCAAATTGAGTTTGATATTATAGATTTGCTTGTAGACACCCGAGAAAAATTGAAAGACAATGTTTACATAGAGCTACAGAGACTGATACCAAATGACAATCCACAAATTAACTGCGAAACCTAATCGAACCCAAGTTCCTGTATTATGGTTTAATCAGTAACACCGTGTTTTTTGTGTGTGCGTCAGTGTACCAAGATGCGGACAGCTTTTTGTCTCGGCGTCATTTTGGCAGTGATCAGCTCCGGCCTAGGTCACGAAGATGACGGTCACCGCCACGGGAAAGGTGGTCATGGGAAGGGCAAAGGTCACGGGCACGAGCACGGGCACGGACACGGACACGAGCACGGGCACGGACACGAGCACGGACACGGGCACGGACACGGCCACCATCACAAGCATGAGCACCGGCACCACCACAGGGACAACGGCACCTTGTCATTGGTGAAGTTGGGCAACAGCGAGTTCGCCTTCCGCCTCTACAAGCACCTGACGGCCCAGCCCGGATCCCAGGGCAAGAACGTGTTCTTCTCCCCGATGAGCGTCACCCTCGCCCTGGCCTCGCTGTCCGTAGGTGCAAGAGGCCAAACCCACCAGCAGCTCTTCAGTGGCCTGGGCTTCGACAGCACCCTTCTGACCCAGGAGGTGGTAGACGAAGCCTTCAAGACCCTCCTTACCGCCCACGGCAACGGCTCCTCTGAAGACATGGCCATCGGAGGAGGCCTGTTCATCAAGGACGGGTTGGTCCTGAACCCCAACTTCCAGAAGGCCTTGGAAGAGTTCTACCTCTCCGAAGGTTTCAACGTAGACTTCACCAAGACGGCAGAGGCCGCCGACACGATCAACAAGTTTGTGGGGCGGAAAACGCAAGGCAAGATCGACAAGTTGGTCGCGGACCTGGACCCGAGCACTGTCATGTACCTTCTGAGCTACGTCTACCTGAAGGGTAAGACGTCACTGTTTAAGAACGGCTCCAACGAGTCCTCCACGGACTGGATAGAGGGGAACTAGCATCAACACGTTTTCTATCACTTCTGTCCCCCCTCCTTCTCCTCTGTGATTGTTGTCTTTGATTGTTGATTTTAGGAAAATGGGCGGTTCCCTTTGACCCTGAGGATACCATCGAGGAGGATTTCCACATCAACGATCAATCGACGGTCAAGGCCCAGATGATGTTCGTGGAAGATCATTTTAAATCCTATTACGACAGGGAGATCTCCACCACTGTCCTCCGGCTGAAGTTCAACAGCACCCACACCATGATCCTGGCGCTGCCGGAGAAAGGCCTGAACACGCTGGAGGAGGTCATATGCAAGGACCATATCAGCAAGTGGCGCAAGTGGATGCAGCCTAAGTATGAACTGGTATTTGTTTACGTATGTACGTGTTTTTTATGGCGATCCAACCAGGAGTTTCCGCGACTAAGAATCAATGAGTTTGTGCATACATGTGTGAATGTGTCAGCTGCAATACAATTCGGGGCAAAGAAGCCAAGTATTGGAATTCTATTTGTAATTGTTGTTATCTTTTGATCTCGATTTTTTCCCTTTGAAGGCGGTACAAAATAGGTATTCCCAAGTTCTCCGTCAAAACATCCTACTCCCTCAAGGATGTCCTGAGTGGTGCGGGAATGACGGATATGTTCTCGGATGTGGCTGACTTCAGTGGCATTTCAGAGAGTCAGAAGATGAAAGTATCTGAGGTGAGTTCAGACAAGGTCGTAAAAACATCCTCGACGCGTCCTAAGAAATCACATGACGGTTAAAAAAAAAAAAAATCCGTTTGAATTTGAGTTAATTGGAACCGTTTGCTTAGACGGACTTGTTTGGACGCTGACGAGGTGTTGTCGGGGTGGAGTGTAAGGTGTAGACCGTGCTACTTTCTTATTGTGTCTCCAGGTGGTGCACCAAGCCTCCTTAGATGTGGACGAGATGGGGGCGACTGCTGCAGCCGCTACAGGAGTTAGCATCGTTCCACTGTCCTTAAATCGCGCCCCTTTCCTGAAATTTGACCGTCCTTTCATGATGCTGGTCGTTGACTCGGTGACTGACAGTATTCTCTTCATGGGCAAGATCGTGGACCCAACTAAATAAATACACCAGTTGTTTGGCATGGAATTAGTACTTTGTGTGAACATGTGATGGATTGCTTCACAATAAAATGTTGACTGTTTTCATGTGTGTGCCAACTTTCAATGAAAGGTTCACTCATATAGTAGTTTATACATAGGACTAGAACTTTAGACTGTCAGTACGTTCTGCAAATGACCCTGCACAATAACCTATGATATGCAGTATCTGCATAAAATATGGCCTTTTTGGGTTACTGTCATGAGATACAAACCTGCACGGCTAAATACTATGGTGTGATGTGTATATGGATGCAACATACTTTGTATGGTATCACGGGTGTGCGTAGACAACGTAGTGACGATAGACAGAAATTGTGATCAGGTCATTAAGATCGACTGCTTTTCCTGTCCGTGTTTTTTCTCTCTCGATTGGTTGAGTCTCATGCTTTCAGATATGGCCGAAGAAACAGGGGAGCTAGCAACGGATGGAGAACAAGCAGATGCGTATTTTCACGTGAAAAGGCCTAAATGTACGCCAGAAGAGGAGGCAAAGCTCGAAAGGCAACACTTTTGGAAAGTGATCGATGCGTTTAGATATTATAGGTACTGCAATGACCACGATCACGTCACACGATGATTATAACATAAGAGCTGGGAGGCTAACTGGCTAGGTTTTATAGCTAGCTAACACACCATAACAAAGTTCACAAGTACTGTCGCTTGTTTCTTAACATTATTTTGAATTGTAATGACCATGTCATTTTGACGTTTTTAACGGACACTGGTCATTGTTGCCAAGCGAACTACGTGGTGCTATATAATAACATAGAACGGCGAAGCATGGACATTGTTCGAGCCACGGCTACGGCTACGCTTTGTTTTGTATATTGCCATATCCTAGTGTAGTAAATTGCGTCCTGTTTGCCATTCCAGAATCCATGTACAGGAGCGTCTGAAGCGCGCAGAGCGTCAGTACCGAAGTCTTCCGCAGCACCATCAGATGCTACTCCCGGCGGTCCCAACCAACCTCGCCCGCATCCAGTACTGTGTGGACCACAACCAGGATGTACTGCAAGCCATCGTACTCAACTGTGTCCACATGTTCGAGAATATGGAATACGGCGAAGAGGTGAGACGGACTTCACGCACGCACGCGCACACACACACACACACACACACACACACACACACACACACACACACACACACACACACTTTCAGTACATTCCAAACACTTTCAGCGTCCGCACAATGGCCGTTTTAACCCTATCCTTTGCATTGGTCTCTGTGTCGTTAGGACGACCTGAGGAAGGTGCGGCCATCCACGACGTTCGACATGGACAAGCTTAAGTCAACCATCAAGCAGTTTGTACGAGACTGGAGTGAGGCAGGTCAGGCAGAGAGAGACTCCTGCTACCTGCCTCTCATCCAGGAAGTCCAGAGACTCTTCCCTAGCGACCAATAGTGAGAAGACACACGCGCGCACGTTTGACATTTACCTTGAGCTTATTTGAGTGTTATCTTCACTTGATGTGTTCCTAACGAGTCGTCTGCTGGTTTTCGGTCCAGTGACTTGTCGAAGGTGAGCGTGCTCGTGCCAGGGGCGGGGCTTGGGCGGCTGGCGTGGGAAATCGCTCGTCTCGGCTACGTCTGCCAAGGCAACGAGTGGAGCTTCTTTATGCTCTTCTCTTCCAACTTTGTCCTTAACAGGTATTGCACATACACACACACACACACACAGAGGCACTGTTGCATGAATTGCTTGTCTGCGTAGTATTGATTCAATTTTCAGATGTGAATGTGTGTATTGTATACAGAACCTCTGTAAATTGGGAGTGGGAAGGATATAGAAAAATGTAAACTTAGAAGATATTGCACTCAAATTTGCCCAATAGTTGCAATAGTGTTAAGGTTCTCCTAAGAAAGTGCATGGATATTTGCCGTCATACTCTCCTCCGTCTCTGCAGATGCGACAAGGTCAACTCCTTCACCTTGTATCCATGGATACACCAATTCAGCAACATCAAGAGGTCGGCTGACCAGACCCGGCCGATCACCTTCCCCGATGTCAACCCCCAGAGCCTGCCTCCGACCTCTGACTTCTCCATGGTCGCCGGAGACTTCCAGGAAGTGTACACCGAGCCAAGTGAGTGAGGTTTAAACCCCCCGGCGTCCCCCCCCCCCCCGTCCCTCCCCACGGAAACTGCTACAATCCCCCACGCAAACGTCTCCACGTTTGTCCCCTAACAGACTCCTGGGACTGCGTGGCCACCTGCTTCTTCATCGACACGGCTCACAACGTCATCGACTACATCGAGACCATCTGGAACATTCTCAAACCCGGAGGCGTCTGGATCAATCTGGGTGAGACCTCATGAACCCTGACCAGAACACACTCCTCCTGTGGTCAGTCACTGGACTCTTATCATAAGCACAAGTAGCAGTTATCTGTTTCTCTTTAATCTTTTCACAATAGCAGGTGAACGTGTGAATTACCATTAAATACGGATGCTTCTGTAATGTCAGGAGATAATATCAGGTTAATGGCTGGTGAAGAACTAGAGGATAATGAGGTTATAAGAATGTTGATGGTTAGTTAAGAGATGGTGAGTTGCTGGCGACAGAGTGAGTACCTACTGAACGCGTGCGAGGCTTCGCCTAACCAAGGTTGTGCTTTCTGCTCCAGGGCCTCTGCTGTATCACTTTGAGAACATGGCCAACGAGCTGTCCATCGAGCTGAGCTACGAGGACGTTAGGGCGGCCATCATTAAATACGGCTTCGACTTGGAGGTGAGCGGAGGGTGACGGGAACAGACACCCAGGAGCGCCTTTAGCTCCGGCAGCTTCAAACGGGCTCTTTTCGGAACCAAAAATGTCCAGGAATATTTAATGCAGGGTTACCCAGAGATCAACCCTTCCTGTTAGGTTTTACCTCCAAACCCAGGTTAAACTAACCTGATTTAGCTTTGCCAACCAGCTAATCCTATGAATATGCACTGACAACCAGGGTCTGAATGGAAAAACTCTTATAAGAACGATAACTCTCTCTGGGAAGAGAGTTTTCCAGTCCTGATAAACTGGGCGTGTTTTATCACGGGTATAACGTGCGTGAAGATTGAAAAGACGTCTCTGTCCGTTGCAGGTGGAGAGAGAGTCGGTCCAGACCACCTACACGGAGAACGCCTGCTCCATGCTCAAGTACTTGTACGACTGTGTCTTCTTCGTGGCCCGGAAACCCGCCCACCTGTACGCTGACGCCAACGGTCTCCAGGAAGTGCCCGAGGGCCCCTCGGCGGCGTCGCCGCGGCAGGAGTTCCACGACAGCCTGACGTGACGTCCTCTCCGACGCGGAGCGCGCAACGTCACCCGGACAAACGGCGGGGCGAGGCGCGAGGTGCTAAAAACAAACCTGACACGAAAGAGAACTAAGGAAACACGACCACGCGGAGTGGATTGATGTCGGTGATTTTTTTCCGTTCTTTTCTTTCGTTTTTAATTTGAAATTTTATTCTAAGTATCACATCATCGCTGAAGCTGCCAGTTTCCCCTCCGCTCGCTATCTCCAGAAGAATGTGTGCTTTTGGTGGAGGACAGACAATGCACCCTTAAGCACAGAAGACCACACTTCATCCCAAGTTTCACATTGTCACATTGCAATGCCATGCGTGGGTTTGGACCGAATGACCAGTCATGATGTCGTGCGAGTTTGGTGGAAATTTGATTGCACCACGTCTGTGCTGGTACAGGCATGCAATGTTACTGACAAGTGACGTGACAGACTACTGACCAGATCTGGTTTAAATTTTCAGCCTGCCACTAATATGTGCCATAGTTGTCAAGTGATTAGAGTGGAGTTTCATGGCCTGAGCTTTCTACATCACACACCCAATGTATTTATTGCAAAACATAGTATCACCAGGTGATGCTATGATTGAGAATCCAAAGGCTAGAAAATGCGTCCTAGCTTCCACGTGTCTGCTGGTGATAATGGATTTGAAAATAAAAGTTGTTTTAAACTTTAAGGTGGGGCTCTGAGTTCCAGAATTACTCATTGAATTTTGCATCATAATAAAGACGTACACTTTGAAAAAAATAGTGTTGTCGTATGGGACATTTTTATGATAGTTTGTTTCAAACGTGTTAATATAATGATCATTGTGGATGCGCAACAACTTGATGGTGGGCGGACATGGACGCCGGATACGCGCTCCCATTGGATAGATTCACTACTCAACGTCGGGCTCCAACTCACTTTAGCACGATGTGTTTCCAGCGATTATTGAAGTCGTAAATGACATCGGAGACTAATGACCTGCCGAAGTTCGCGTTTCAACTTCTCCGTCTACCTGTGATATATATATGTGGCACTTGCATTCATGACGAAAAGGCGAGCAGAGCAAGTTTTGTTTCACGACGTTCCCTCCAAAAAATGCGTCGGCTTATCAGGCTGCTTTGATACGCAGTTAGAAAGCATGGCTGCAACCGGGGACTTAAGTCCGCCATCCCTGCTCGCTTTGTTGGGTAGTCGGTGCAGAAAGAGGCCGTTTTATTTCGAAGACGAAGAGGAAAGTCGTGGAAAGATGCAGCCACGTAAGATTGCAACCATTGACCATCGTATATGCGCGTTGGTTAGCTCGCCGACAACGACTTCTGGAAGCTTCCTAGACCGGAGCTGTGCGAATTCGGTGTCTTCGTCCATTAATTCCAAGAAACGGACACGAGAGGGTTCGAGCGTTTCCAAAACCGCTTCTCCTGAAGTTGTAAGTACGTCAATTGTGGGGACGTTTATGTGGCTACAAGTTCATATGAATACGCCTGCTACGAATTCCATAAAGACACCAACTTCTCACGATCGCTAGATGTCGCTGGTAGCACACGCTCTTGCATTTCACCAGGGTATATTTCATCCATATGATCTTGTTTTAACCCTTTTACTAAAGTTTATGGTGCCGAGTAAACCAAGATCTCTTAACCAAACCCTGTCTCCCACAACTGTCTCATTTGTAATACTGCACTTTTTCTTTTCATGATCACCCGAGGCCACACAGAAACACGAGAACGACGACGAAGACGATTTGAGTAGTTTCAACTCGTTCCAATACTGGCGGATTCCTTTACCACAATTGGATCTGTCTCTAATAAACACCGGGGACGCGGAGGACGCAAATAAACTGTCATGTGTCAAAGACTCCTCTGATGCCATGGAGACCTGAGACGAATCCAACTGGACTTGACGCACACACACATGGACACTGACATGCACACTGACATGCACACATCACTAGGCGTAGCGTAGTTTACATGAGGCCAATACTATGGACAATGTATTATAATGAATCTCACTCGTCTAGTTATACAGACTCCACAATAACATTTAAACACAGTCTCCGTAATACATCGCACAAACTGATACACTGAATTTGGGCGTGACTCTTCAAGGAAGAAGATTGACTATTTTGTATTTTTTTGTAATAACAAGTTAAACTTGAGTCATACGTGTAGCTTTGGTGTTTCTGTTCTGATGAATAAAGATATGGCCTCGCACCTGTCTTCTCACGTGCTGCTGTCTTGAGTTTCCGCTCACGTGAACTGTTGTAGCTCCTTTCGTTATCTTGTGTCCAAACCAACGACAAGGTTTTAAGAGAGAGAAGCCTTCCAATGTGATAAGTCACTGCAATAAATCAATTCAGTGTCCACAAACAAGAGAAATCGCTTCCTGTGTACTAAATTGTAGCGCGATACCTAATAGAGGCCTAATATTCCAGAACGGTATTTGCTTAGATTAAGGAACACACACGTAGTACTTAGTTAGGCTCAAGTCATTTATGAATGGTTATGAATGGTGTGTTTCCTTCCCGTTCTATACTTAGACTAGTCTACATGACAAGAACTGTAGCCCATTGTGAGAACGTCCTCAGCACTGGGAGTGGTACTCGGTGGTTAGAGATCTCGACTGCAGATCAACTGGTTCACAGGTTCGAATTATCACACCATATCTATGTGGATTCAATCATCGCAATTTAGGGAAATATGGGTAAACATGGCACGCAAAGGCATCTAAAATGTTTAGTTATGCATACATTTACTCTACATATCTGTCACCCTTGTGTCATGACCATTGGGGTCATTGGGTGAGAAAGGAGCGCTGTCCTAAATGCCAACATCGTATGAAGTTTGATTTGTAGCCATTTTGTCTTGGCCTGTGAATTTTGACTTAGATTTTTTTTGGCACAGAGTCACGGTTGTCTGGCTAATTATAGGCCCACTGATAAAGAAACGATTGAATCCCATGATAGCTGAGAAGAGGGAAAACTGCTGACTGCGCAGACATCCTGCGGCGTTTACGCTTGTCATTACTTCAAGGTAGGTCACGGATGGGCACTGCTAAGTATGTTTATGGACGGGATCATGAACTCATCAAAGACTCTCCGAGAGAATCCTGACTACCTTTGGACCCACGACGGCTCCGCGTGGACCAGCACTTGGGCTAAACCCCTCCCCGCCGAGAGACAAGCCAATGGAGAGCAGGGAAGGTAATCGAGTTAGTGATGTGTGAAGTGCTATTACCTGTCCAAGGTAAATGCATTTGTGCCAGCGGCGCACGAGCCCATGTTAATTACTCTCCTACAATGGTAAGCTTGACTTTCTCCTTTAAACTGCCTGCGTGTTTAAGCCTGGAATTGATTCGATGCATGCGTAGCACAGTCATTACTAGATGCATTCAATTATGATTTAGCTCGTAGAGGATAAAGAACCGGCTCTCTATTTTCTATCGTTAATTGCTCCAATTGTACGTTTGTGCTTATTGTGTATGTGCAACAACTGCAGTTGAACTATATGTTGCAGGTGTTTTGCTTCAAGACAAAAACGGTAAGCAACACCTCGCACTTACGGGTATGTCGGTAGGGCCCATTTGTGAAGTGGATCTGGAAACACTAGTATGTTTCTATCTGTGATTGCGCATAAAGTTGAGAGCAATAGACCAACGTGGGGGTGGTGCTCCACGCGCGCGCGCGCACACACGCACGCTGGCACAGCGACTGATGCGCCTCCGTTTTTGTGTGTGGATATTCGAGAGTTCTAAACCTGATGTGGCGGCTGATACAATCGCGAGTCGTGTTTAGTTATTACACAGAGCCGCTTCAGCCTGAATCCTTCCTCGCGTCGCAGGAAGCGATTGTTTCCTATGTGTGTCTACAGCTATGCAGGTTTGCTGCGAGGGCTATTGTTACATTTCGGCCAGGTTCCGAAAGGGAAATACTTGGTGGGTTCTGGAGAACTTTGGGAACATGAAAAGTTCAGAGTATCAAAGCGATGCTGTGGGGTAGAGAGACAGGGAGGGAGAGAGAGAGAGAGAGAGAGAGAGAGACGGGGGTGGGAGAGAGGGACGTGGACTACAGTCTTATTTTCGCTGGTCAGACTGTGGACTTCAGAGGATTGCTTCTTGGTGTAGGTTCTCGGAAATTGAACAATGTTTAATCAACACAGTGAACAAATAGGTCACCCAAACCTTCCTAAAAAGGTGATTATTGGTTGTATTTAATGAAGAGATATTTCAAGTTTAGTCTTTTTTTTGGAAATACGCCTTTGCTGTTTTGGTTAACTGTCTGAAATGTCTATTGATCCTTCCTGTTCCAGTCACACAAGTGTTGGATAGAGGAAACATTCTACAAGAGAGAGTGTGTGAAGTTCATCCCAGCATGCCGTGATCTCCACAGGTGACCTGGAATTAGAGGAAAATGTTAATAACTGTTAATAACTGTTAACAAGTCACAAAGTTTCAACTACAAGCGGTTTATATCAAATCAGTGTTACGCAGAAAAACCAAACTGCAGACGTTGGCAACTGTTTGGGTCCTTCCTGGAAAGCAAGCTCGATGGAGACTTTAGTGACCCCAGCTCAAACCCTCTTTATTGCAGATGCTATCCTGTGTGTCAAGTCTGCCAGAACCTAATAAGGTAGGATCTTTACAGCCACGTGTCTGTGTCCCAGTGTTTCAGCGGAGCAACAATGGTGGCGGATGGCGGCAAGAAAATGCAGAAATGACAGAACACGTTCATCTCCATGTGTGTGCGGGAAGAAGGGGGTTGCCTAATTAGAGCTTGATTAACGATACACCCCCCCCCCCCATGCCCCAGATGCTGCTGTGGTCGTCTTCTGGGGGAACACACCTGGCTGGACGCGGGACCCCCTCTCTCTCTCTCGGCCAGGCCGGGGCAGGAGGAGAGTTGGTCGGTCCAGCAGCACACGAAGCCCATCACCACCGACGCCTACGGAACCATCGAGTTCCAGGACAGCGCCAAACGAGCGTGCCGGGCAAAGGTGCGTGTGTTTCAGGTTTTTTTCACGCGTGTTTTGGGTGTTGTTCTGTGTCTGCGGGGGTGTTTTGCGAGCACGCTTGTGTTTCTCCCGTTTGCCGCGGCGCCCTTTTGCGTGCGAGCGCGTGCCTGCGTTTGCGCACGCTGGATGTCTCCGCGTGACGGCCACATCCAACGACCTGTGTTGCGTGTTGCCACTGCAGTACCTTCGCGTTGCCGTGGACACCAAGGCGGAGGCTCTCCTCCAGCTGATGCTGAGGGAGTGGCAGATGGCTAGACCCAAGCTGCTTCTCTCCGTCCACGGGGGCGCTGACAACTTCTCCCTGCCCCCCAAAGTCAAGCAGGCCTTCAGCAGGGGCCTGGTCAGGGCTGCCCAAAGCACCGGGGCCTGGATACTCACAGACGGCATCAACACAGGTGCGTTTGAGATCGCACGCGCGCGTTTCAGTTCTGTTTGAGTAGAAGTGGATTTACGCATCCAACCCACGGCAACACCGCAGGTCCGTGTGGTGACTCAACGAGTGCGGATGTAGAAGTGTGTCTAATCCCTTAAACCCACCTCGGAAGAGCGACTCACCTACAGCCTGTCCCCCCCCCCTCCCTCCCAGGCGTGTCCCGGTACGTGGGAGAGGCCCTGAAAGCCCACAGCAGCCTCGACCTCCGCAGGAGGAACACGCTGGGCGTCACCCCCTGGGGCGTGGTGGAGAACCACTGGGAGCTCATCGGCACAGACGTGAGTCCTGATGCTCAGAGCGAGGCGTGTGGCGGGGGTACGACCCTGGGAGCAGAGACCTAATGACCCCACCTGGCCAAAGTTGTGGTGATGGTTGTGATGTTGTCTTCCTGCTGTCCTTCCAGCTTCTCAAGCCTTACCAGCCTCTGCTGGAAAACCCCCTGAGCAAGAGGGTCTTCCTGAACGGCCTGCATTCCCACTTCCTGTTGGTGGATGACGGAACTCTGGGTAAAAATGGCTGCCAGCAGGATTTCAGGAGGAGGCTGGAGAGACACATTCAGATGCAGAAGATCCACCCCAGTGAGTCTCAGTGTGTGTGTGTGTGTGTGTGTGACCGAGGGTGTGTGTGTCAGCATGGTGTTTGTGTGTTTGCGGTTGGTTTGAGTGTTCACTTTGTTTTTTCTTAGTATGGATGTGTGTGAGGTGCTCGCGGTCCTTTTGCAGATGTGCGCATGCTAGCGTCTGCATGAGGGTGTGCCTGCGTCTGGGTGAGGACAGGTAAGCGCGCGTGTGTGTGTGTGTGTGTGGCCCTTCTCAACCTATCCTCCGCATGGCAGGGCTGAAGCAGGGAGTGCCCATGGTGTGCGTGGTGGTGGAGGGAGGCCCTGGCATCATCCCTACGGTCCTCGGCTACGTGAGCAGCGTGCCACCGGTGCCCGTCTTGGTCTTCGAAGGGTCCGGCCGGGCGGCCGACCTGCTGGCGTTCCTCCACAAACAGACGGCCTTGGACAGGTAGCAGATAGCTCCTCCTCACGTTCGCACGGTTTACGATCTAGGTCAGCGGGTCGAGCCTTTTCAGGGTTAGTCTAGTGGAGTGACGGTCTGTGTGCGTGCGTGTGTGTGCAGACAGCTGGACGCTGACATCCAGGAAGACCTCCTGATGCGGATCGAGGGCGTGTTCGGTCTGGAGAGAGACGAGGCCACGCGGCTCTGCGGCGTGCTTATGGAGTGCATGGAGCACAGGCAGTCGGTGAGTGCCCGCCTGCGCCCGCGCATGCACGCGCGCGCCATATTTGCGGAATTGCGCATCCACGAGCGCTCGCGTGTCTCCACCTTTCGGTAGAGCTTCCATCCAGAGCGCACGTAGGTGTCGCTCCCTGTCTGTGTCGTAACGGTGGGCTCCTCTTCCTCGGCCAGATCACTATTTTCGACTCGGAGTCAGAGGAGCAACAGGAGTCGGACGTGGCCATACTGACCACCACTCTGAAAGGTTGAGCTTTCCTCCTGTTCTCTCCACCTGACATGACCTAACATACGGCCCTGACAGGATATTAGCCAACAAAGGCAGCTTACTTACACAAACAAACACATTTGTTATTGTTGAAGATAGGAATGCTAGTCCCCTCAGCCAAGGACATGCAATCTCCTCAGGAACAATGACAGATCCCGTCGGCTCCTGTCAGACGCGTCCTGGCGGCTGGGCTTTTCCTGATTGGCTGCCTGTGTGATTGACAGGAACCAAGGCCAGTCCAGCGTCACAGCTGAGCATGACCCTGGCGTGGGATCGGGCGGACATTGCTAGCACACATGTGCTGGTGTATGGACAGCACTGGCAGGTTAGAAAGCTGTGTGTTTCTATGTGTTGGGATTTACTGTCTATAGATGTATGTATGTCCAGTATTTTTATGTGTATAGATGTAAGCTTGAGTTCATTTGTGTGTGTGGATATGTGTATGTGCCATGGCATTCTTGATCAATGTCATCTCAGTTCAACGCCCAAAAGTCACCCTGCTTCAGATGCAATCAAATGGTTCCCTTGGTGTCATCTGATAATGTCGTCAGGGGCAACAGTGAGCTCGTGTAAGTGTGTGTGTCCCTCCTGACTGCTCCGGGCATGCCGCCCTCCCCCCAGGTGGGCTCCCTGGAGCAGGCCATGCTCAATGCTCTGCTCATGGACCGCGTGGCCTTCGTCAAGCTGCTCATCGACCACGGCATGACCATGAAGCACTTCCTGTCTGTGGAGCGGCTGGAGCAGCTCTACAACACCGTAACCACTTCCTCCATCCACCCCACCCTCTCTTCCTCTTCCTCCCTCTATCTCTTCCTCTCTCTGTCTTTCTTTGTCTCTGTCCCTCTCTCTGTCTCTGTCCCTCTCTCTGTCTCCCTCTCTCTGTCTCTGTCCCTCTCTCTGTCTTTGTCCCTCTCTCTGTCTCTGTCCCTCTCTCTGTCTGTCTCCCTCTCTCTGTCTTTGTCCCTCTCTCTGTCTCCCTCTCTCTGTCTCTCTCCTTCTCTATGTCTGTCTCTCTATCTCTGTCTCTCTCTAACCATCTGTCTCTGTCTCTCGTTCTCTGTGTCTCTGTTTCTCCCTCTCTCTCCCTCTCTCTCTCTCTCTCTCTCTCTCTCTCGCTAACCACCCTTCCTCCTTTTCTTTCCCCCTCTTGAAGCCACAATAGCAACCGGCCGTTCCAGTTTGCCGTAACACTGGATATAATTGCAATCACAGTAATGCATTCTAAGTAGGCTTCTTGTTCCGCTTGTTGTTTTGGGGCCCTTTGCATTATTTCAGCGCCGTCCTCTCGTGAGTCCTAACAAGCGACAGGGCTGGCCTGGCCGTCTTTCATAGCTGCTGTTCAGATCACAGCGTGTGTTGTGGCTTGCTGTGGGATTCTTTGTTTGAAATCTGAAGATCAAAATAACGTTAAATATTTAATCACCTTAGACCTAACACACGCCCGCTATAGGCCCTCTAGTCATGAACCTGATGGAACAAAAGTAAATGGTACAAAATGCGAACGATTGTCTACTTCCTTTCTAACAGCCAAAGGGAGCGACGGATAACTTCCTCCATCACCTTGTGGAAGATGCTAGACAGGTAAGGGGGCCTAGGCAGACAGGGTTGTAGGTGACACTGGTCTGGTGGATATTTGCCTGTGACAGTTGTGAATGTTTGCTGTGTCTGTCTGTGTGCTTCCATCTCATGCATGTGGGTGTTGATTTCCTGTTTATGCGTCTTTGTGTGTATGTATATGTCTGTCTCTTCGTGTGTGTACGTTGGACTCCGTGTGTGTATAGACTCACCTTCCGGCGGGGTACAAGCTGTCTATTATTGACGTCGGCATGGTGATCGAGTACCTGATCGGCGGGGCCTATCGGAGCGCCTACACACGCAAGCAGTTCCGGATGGCGTATCACCGCCGCCACGCCCACGCCAAGGTGCTGAGGGGGGACCGCCTTCCCTGCCTGGTCTGCTCCTTCTGCTGAACTGTTCTGACTCAGTCGTTCTCCCCCCCCCCCCGACAGGAAACGGATCGGGATGGGACGGGACCCCCAACCAAAGGGAGGAGGCCAGGCGCCCCCCCCTCTCTGCCGAGCTCCGGCACCGACACCCAGCACCCCTCCCACTTCTACCGCACGGCGCAGCCGTACAAGCGCAAGGTCTCCTTGAAACTTCGCTCGACGCCCGCTCCGTTGCTACGCCGACGCGGTCCGACCTCGCTGTGCTCTGACCAGCTGATCCTTTTTGTCCCTGTCGTCTTCCCCCTTCCTCTCCTCCTCCTCCTCTTCCTCTCCCCGTCTCCTCAGGAGGACGTGGTTTCAGGGGAGCCGAAGGAGAGCGCTCCCCAGCCGCACGACGACTCCCGCCTGTTTGTTTACAACTTCAACGACCTGTTTGTGTGGGCCGTGCTGCAGCGACGCCAGCAGATGGCGCTGTTCTTGTGGCGGCATGGGGAGGAGGCCCTGGCCCGTGCCACCGTGGCCTGCAAGCTGTACCGCTCCATGGCTCTCGAGGCCCGCCAGAGCTACATGGCCGACAGCATCGCTGAGGAGTTCAAGACCTATTCCCTGTGAGTGAGTCTGTGTGTGTTTCTGTGTGTGTGCACTTTGTCTTCTCTGGAACTGCGTGAACGCCTGTGTGTGTGTTGTGTTCACCTGCCTGTCTAGGTGTGTGCGTTCACGAGCGCGTGTTTTGAAATGTGCGTTTCTCTGTCTGTATTTGACACGGGCGTGTTTTTCAATCGCGCTCCCCTCCACCACACCCCTTGTTCCCTGTCAGGGAGTTTGGACAGCTGGCCGTGGATCTGCTGGACTGCGCCTTCCGACAGAACGCCCACATGGCCATGAAGCTGCTCACCTCCGAGATGGAGTGCTGGAGCCGCTTCACGTGTCTCCAGATGGCCGTGTCCTGCCGCCTGCGCGCCTTCGTGTCGCACTCCTGCACCCAGACGCTCCTCACCGACCTGTGGACCGGACGGCTCAACATGAGGAAGAACTCCTACTTCAAGGTAAGAAGAGGGACGGAGGGACCCTGTTTTTCACTGCTGGGAGAACGTTGCGGAACGTTCTGGAGTGGTGTGCCTGTAGACGTGTCGGTTCTGGGTTCAATAGCCCTCATGTAACAGGAAGGGTGTAACAGGTAGGGTGTAACAGGGGGGATCGGCTACCAAGCCACGTGAAGTTTGTGTGTTTTAGCGGGAAGAATAAAGAGTGGAGGCTATGGAGATTATTAAAGAGATTGAACCATCCCTGATTTAACTTTGTGACAGTTGTTGACATGTTTTGGGATGAAAATCGAGTGTTTCCAGTAGGGAATACGACGTTCACGGTAGGAGCTCACGCCACATGACTGTATCTTCGTTTCAACCCGAGTCAGGTCCCTAGGTTCCCCTCAGGTGCGGCTTGGTCAGGGCCAGGTCCCCACCTGTCTGTCTGCCTGCCTGTCTGCCTTTCTGCCTGTCTTTCTGTCCTCAGATCATCCTTAGCCTCCTCCTGCCTCCTGCCATCCTCCTGCTTGAGTTCAAAAGCTCCGCCCAGATGTCCCATGTGCCCCAATCGCAGGAGGCGATGCAGTTTGGGTGGGACTCTGCTAAGCCAATCACAACCAAGGAGACAGGAGAAAAGGTCTAAACTGCTACGTGAACACAGAACAGCCCCCCCCCCCTTCTTGTTCCATATGTAGTCTTTTTGTATTTTGTAGTCTTGTATCTGTGGCTGGTTGGTGGCTTTGCAACCTGTGGCTTGTCTCCAACTCGTGAAATATTGCGTCACATTCTGGTGTCAATATTGCTCGTGTGATCATCACGCTTGTACCGTGTGGCGCGCAGGGTGTGGTCGACGCGGAGAAGGGGAGGGCGCCCAACCCAGTGCATGAATCCTTCCAGGCCTCGTCCTACTGGCTGCGCTGGACCAGGAAGTTCTACGAGTTCTACACGGCTCCGGTCGTCAAATTCTGGTTCCACGCGGTGCGTGTTTCCCTCACAGTGATGTGTGAACAGTGTTGTGGTCTTGTCACAAGACAAATCACCTGCTGTTGTTTCTTGTCAGTTTAAATTGACCTTGTTTTATTATTGCTGTCTACCTGTTGTTTTATATATGGCACAGTTTACTGTATTGCCTGCACAATTACCTCCAGAACTCGTGTTTCTTAGGGATAGTAATGGCTTTGTAGTAGCCCTTTTGACAACAGACCATAAGGTCACAGGTTTGAAACCTCCCCTTAAAAGAACACATTATTATAGTTAGTTTATCTAGTATTATAGATAGTTCATCTCTGTGTTAAATGTGTATTTGTTGAATGGAATGTTTGATGTGTGTATCTGGGTGTGTGTGTGTCAGATGTCCTACATGGTGTTCCTCATGCTGTTTGCCTACACGGTGCTGGTGAAGCTAGAGGATCAGCCCAGTGGTCCAGAGTGGCTGGTGATCGCCTACATCCTGTCCACCGCTCTGGAGAAGACCCGCGAGGTGAGAGGAGAGAGGAGGGACAGGGAGAGAGGAGTTCTCCCCGTAGCGGGCTTGGACCACGGGGTCTGGAGTCGCACCTCGCTCTCTCTCTCTCTTTCTTATTCCCCCCTTTCACTTGATCACTCACTCTCTCCCTGTCCCTCTCTCCCTCCCTCTCTCTCTCTCTCTTTCTCTCTCTCTCTCTCCCACTCTCCTTCTTTTCAGTCCCCCTCTACAACTTGAACTGCTCCCATTTTGCCATCCCGTGCCCCCTCAACTCTGCCGTCTCTCCCGCCTCCGTCCCCCCCAGGTGATGATGTCAGAGCCCCGGCAGCTGTTCAAGAAGCTGCGGGTGTGGTTCGGAGAGTTCTGGAACGTGCTGGACCTCCTGGCCATCCTGCTCTTCATGACGGGCCTGATCCTGCGCTGCCACATGGGCCAGCTCCGAACCGCCGGCCGCATCAGCTACTGCCTGGACATCGTCTTCTGGTCCGTCCGGGTTCTGGATCTCCTGGCCCTCAACCAGTACGCCGGCCCGTACCTCACCATGATCACCAAGATGGTGGGTTGGGCTCCGACACACCCTCACGTGGGGCCAGACGGGGTCGATTGCTTTTTAATGCAAATGATCAAATCTCTTCTCAATCACATGTATATGTTGTTTTTCAGGAACTAGGTTTGTGTCCCATGTACGGTATCATGCTAAACAATATGTTCTCAATTACTTTAAATATCTTTACGAAGATGCAGTCTCAATTAACGTTGCATTGCATCATTTAGACTATCAGCTATAAAATAGGACATTTACCAATTCACCTTTAGCACACATTTCCCGGGCACAGCTGAGTGGTTAGAGCGTTTGACCACATATCACAGGTTCAAA
The DNA here is from genome assembly GCA_036571765.1 of Plecoglossus altivelis. Classification (NCBI taxonomy): domain Eukaryota; kingdom Metazoa; phylum Chordata; class Actinopteri; order Osmeriformes; family Plecoglossidae; genus Plecoglossus; species Plecoglossus altivelis. The sequence continues at coordinate 3,419,253 of BROE01000025.1, forward strand.
TCCCCCCTCTTTCACGCCTCTTTGGGTAAGAACCTGTGCTTGCTGCTGTGGTTGATCTTTCCCCTGCGACCCTCAGACCAGAGACATGTTCTACATCGTGGTGATGATGGCCATCGTGTTGCTGAGTTTCGGGGTGTCTAGGAAAGCCATCCTATCCCCAGACGAGGAGCCTTCCTGGCGTCTGGCCCAGGATGTGATGGACCAGCCCTATTGGATGATGTTCGGGGAGGTGTATGCTGGGGAGATAGATGGTAGGGAACCGGAGAACGCTCTTTATCTCCTGATGGAGGTTCTCAGTCTAGGTTTGGAGGTTTGGAGAAGAGATTCTTCTCCAGCTTTCCTGTGTTGTGGACTAAAGCTGATGTAGCTAAAACGAAGACTGGATGGAAAGCGTCCCTTCCCTCACACGTGTGTGTGTGTGTGTGGTTCCAGCGTGTGAAGGGGGCCAGCCTTGCCCTCCTGGTTCCTTCATCACTCCCTTCCTGCAGGCGGTTTACCTGTTTGTCCAGTACATCATCATGGTCAATCTCCTCATCGCCGTCTTTAAGTAAGCACACCCAGCCGCGCAAGCTCCGCTACCTCAGAGCGCCAAACCGCTTGCTTTCTATCTCTCTCTCTTTCTGTAAGTCACAACTTTCTCCCCCCACCCCCCATCTCCCGGTCTCCACAGCAACGTCTACTACAACATGAAGTCCATCACCAACAAGGTGTGGAAGTACAACCGCTACCGCTACATCACGACCTATCAGGAGAGGCCTTGGCTGCCTCCGCCCTTCATCATCCTCAGTCACATGACCCAGTGTGTGAGCGCCGTTTACCGCAAGCACTGGGGCTGCCCCGGACAGGAGGGAGACTCCGGACTCAGTGAGTGTGTGCATGGTTGTGTGTGCGCGTGTGGGGAGGGATCATTCTCAGCTGAATACGCTTGCAGCCGCGCACACTAAATACACGGCATACACATTTGATGTTGCACGCACACACGTAGATGTGTACATAAGTGTATATATATACTGAAATAAAATGTCGCTCTTTCTTACTGTGACATTGAAACAACAAAGAACTTGCTGAGTATAGACATTAGATGTTGTGCATTTCCCCTGTCAGAGTTGTACTTGGGGTGGGAGGACTTGAAGAGGCTGCACGAGTTTGAGGAGACGTGCGTGGAGGTCCACATCCACGAGAAGAACCACGCTCTCCTCGACAGCCAGGCCAACCGGATCAAAGCCACGACCGAACGGTGAAACCCCAGCCTGTGGAGGCGGTTTACCGCGGTGTATCGGTTGTTTTGTATGAGTAAATACCCCGTAGGTTAATCAGAAGGACGTAAATCTAGATAGGAATGTGTGCGCCTCTGTCTTTGGATGAAAGAGCAGCCTGTTCAAGCCTCGACTCCGATTCAGTGGTTCGTCTTGAGGTAGTCGAGCGAAGATGTCTATGTTTCTGGGACTTTGACTGTTTAGGTCGACAGATAACATCTTCTCCTTCGAGTTGAGCGGTACCTGATTTGCTACCTTCTATAGAGGGTCCTTTGTTAAGGATAATGACAGCCAGATAGGGGCTAGTTTCATGTTAGAAGATGGGCCGTGGTAGCTTGCTCTTTGTAACGCTCTGTTGATGAGCTCGTACTGAACTCGACCGAGCCTTTGAACTCTCGGTCACTCATTACTCGGCGTTCAGACCCGACTCAGCAAACTGGAGAAGCAGATTGCAAGTGTCATATGGAGCTGTATACCCATGGTTGTCTCCCTCTCTGTGTGCCGGCGCCAGGACTGAGGAGATGGCGGAGGTGGTTCTGGAGGCGTCCGAGAAGGTCCACTTCATCCAGGACAGCCTGCAGGTTCTGGACAACCAACTGGGTCAGCTCCAGGACATGTCCGCCCTGGCGGTGGACACCCTCACCCTCCTCTCCGCCTCCGACAGCCTGCAGCAGGAGGAGGCGCGGCTCGCCCACTGCCAGCCGGTCGCTCGCCCCCGCCACCTCCCCCACAGCTGGACCTTATCCCGAGGGGCCGGCGGGGACGTCACGCCGTCTTGCGCCCCCAAAGCCTACCTCAGCACTCCTCCCTCCCTGCTGAGGGCCGTGGGCCCCGGGAGCCAACGCTTGTCGCTGGAGGGCCACGCGTCCGGCTGGGAGGGGCGGGCGCGTGGGGGCGGACGTACGGAGCAAGGGGAGGCAGAGGAGATGGAGGTATTGCACCTTCCGTGTTTGTTTGGGATGTGAGACGTACTGTTGGAGTCTGAGTAATGCTGTTTGCTTACTGTGTTGGATTGGAATGTTTTCATTGTGCGTATGTGTGCACGTGTCTGTATGTTTATTCATTTTTCTATGATGATCAAATATAGTGGTCGGTCCAGGTGTTCAGGGCCGGGAGAATTAAGCTTTCATCTCCTGTGGATGACTAAGCTATACTTCCTCTGCTGCCCCCCCCCCCCCCCCCCCCAGGATGTGCAGAGTCCCTCTGGGCCCCTGCAGAGCGAGTTGTGGCCCCTGGGCTACCGCTTTTCCCCCCTGGGCTCCCTCTCCCACCTGGCCGAGGGCTGGAGGGACCAGACCCCCAGTGGATTCAGCGAACCCTCACCCTCTGGGTCTCTGCCCGACGTCTGGGCCTGCGATGCCCCCGGGTCCCCCTATCCGGAGGGGATCTCTATGGAGCAGGAGGAGGAGGAAGAGGAGCAGGAGGAGGAGGAGAGGGAGGTAGGGGAGGTGTCCAGCGCTGACATCTCCCGGGTCTCCAGCCAGGCTTTCCTGCTGCCTGCCCTCAGGGATGACCGAGGGGGCTGCGGTGGAGGGCTGGTAAACCCTGCTTTTTGCACCGACGCCGGCCAATCAGGCACCTTGCGGCTCAGCCGGCAAGGCCACTGGGGCCGAACCAGGAAGTGTCCTCGGTGGGCGTGGCGGGGCAGGGACCGCCCCTATGACCACTGCCGCTCGCTGTCCGCCAGCGTGGAGAACATGGCGCTCTCCAGCGCCCCCCTCAGCCCGCTGCGGGGCTCCTTCCCTGCCCTCAGTAGACCAATGAACAGCGACAGCTTCCCTGAGAGGAGGAGCCTCGAAGATGACATGTCCCTCAGTCTCAGCAAGAGCAGAGGTAAGGAGGTGGCGGGGAAGGAGACCAGTAAGCGCAATGTTCCTCAACGTTCCTCAACGTTCCTCCGTGAGGAGATGACGCTCTCTGGTTGTCCTCCAGAGTGGTCCCAGTCCTCAGACCTATGTGAGGCCCCAGGCAGCAGATGCAGGACCCTGCAGAAGAAGACCGTCAAGATCCAAGAGGACGACAACGCCGTACGATCCGTTCTGTTTCCCCTCTTCCCGTCCCCAGCTCTCTTCCCATTTTCCCACTTCCTGTTCCACGCTCTATTTTCTCTCTCTTCCTGTCTGCTTCTTCCTGTTTCACTCCAGTCTCATGCTCCTTCTTCCTCTCTTTCTCTTCCTCTCTCCCTCTGCTTGTTTCTCTCTCTGTCTGTAACCCAGTTGCTTTCCCCCTGCTCCCCTCCTCTTCCTACCACCCTCTGCAGCTGTGTAAAGGTCTCTCCCCCCCCCCCCCCCCCCCCCCCCCCCCCCCTCCACCCTCCTCAGAGCTATTTACACCTCAGTCATTCACCAGGCGCCTTCATCCAGGCGTACGTTTGTCCAGGGTCAGATCAAGGATGGTCATTGACTTCTCAATGTTAGCTGGTGAACAGAGAGCCTTCTCTGACCCTGACCCTGACCCTGACCCGATTCTTAGGCTCCTACTAGGCTTTCTCAATGGGCCGTTCGTACATCGCTCCGGATAAAAGAGTCTGTTAAATGACAAAAACGTACACGTGAACACGCACAGCATTCCATATGAATATATCGTTTGACACCAGACCCGGATAGAAAGTTCCTTTAGTAACATGTTGAATTCATGATTTCAGATTTCGAGCCCCTGGATTTGCTGCATAAACTGTCCTCTCAGCTCCAGGTAAGGTCGCGTGTTGTGTTCAGCTGTCAGGTTAATGACATGATGTTGTTATTGCCTAGTATTGCCTGTAATGTAATTACAAGCAATGATAAGGTGTAGTTTGAAGGTCTGCATATGTGTGTGTGTGTGTGTGTGTGTGTGTAGAGCTCCAGAAGTCCCAGTCACTCCGTGTGGAACAGTTGGGCCAAGACTCAAAGCTGCCGTTCCTCGTAAGTCTGAAGATGGTCAGAACACGGATAGATGAAAGGGTGGAGGGGGGGAGGGATCTTCTGCGTGGAAAGATGAATTAAACGGTAGAGGATTGGACGGCAGAGAAGCAGTAGGAATGAACGGAGGGAGGGATTGGTGGACGGGGTGGGAGGATGGTTGGAGAGATGTGTCGTGGATGGGAAACGGAATCGACAATCTTCTCTCTTCGATCTTCTCTTCCAGAGTACAGAGTTGGATGGGTCTCGATGGTAAGGTCTTCACGGACGCGTCTTCCGCTAGATTCCCGTGGCGTCCGGGGTTTGGTAGACAGTTCTGTTGATCCGGGCCGCTCTCCGTGTCTCTTTCAGCCAAGACCTTCCAGTCCAGCGAGGACTTGGGGCCCCACTACTCAGGTACCGTAGACCCGGAGTCAATCGTGCTCCCACACAGGAGGACTTAGTTACGATCGTATCACTTAGATGTCTGAATCCCTGCTGTTCGTGATTGCTCTCATTGTGTGTGACGTGTGCGTGTGTGTTTTATTAAAATCGTGAGCATGAGTGCCTGTCTGCTCGACGCGTGTATGTTTCAACGCCTGCGTGTGTATGTGCTCGACAGCCATGGAGAGAAACAACTTGATGAGACTGGGCCACACCATCCCCTTCACCCCTCTCTCCTTCCTGGGTGAGTCTGACCCTTCTCGCCTGCCCCGGCGACAGCCAGGTCAAAGTTGAACGCCTCAGGCAGGCAGCGCCCGGCTTCTGCCCAGTCACGCCACGGTTAAAAGACGAGTTGGTTTTTTTGGACACGGATGGCTTAGGTCCAACAGCTGTATACTAGATTCACCGAGGAACAAGACTCGTATGGTAGTTCCAAGATCCAAGGGTTAGATTATGTATTTGTAGATAACGTGGCTATAAAGGATAGGGAGAGCATTCCCGCAGGCACACACTGTCGGCCGTGCCAACCTTTGACCTGAATGAGGCTGAGAGGTGATCAAAGATCTGATGAGAGGGAGATTAGGGTCAGGTTAGGTTGAGGGTCGAAGCGAGGGTTGGGGTCACCAAGAGGTCAGGTGTCTCCGGATTGAAATAAGTCATTGAGCCAGGTGGACGCTAATATCCAAACCCCCTGTGTCTGACTTTCTTCTCTTCCCCACCGCTTCTTGCCTCCCCCCCCCCTCACCCTCACCTGCCCTCCCTTCCTCCATTCCCCCTCCCGCCGGGACAGCGGGGGAGGAGGTGAGCGTCTACTCCCTTGAGGAGGGGAGGACGGAGGCCGGGAGCGTCTCCTGCTGGTCGTCCCAGGGGCTGTCCGCCGTGCTGCAGCCTTTGGCCTGCGACGGCTCCCTGGCAGGGGGCCTGCGCTGGGCCCAGCGCGTGCTCTGCACCTGGGCTGAGGACCAGGTCTTGAGGCCCGGCCTGGTGTACGTGGTGAAGGCCTTCAGGCCGGAGGTGGTCCGCACCTGGCAGAAACATTTCAGCGCCAACCCCAACCTCCAGCTCTGTCTCAGGGTATGGATGCTCACAGGGGGGGGGGGGAGTGTGCGTGTCGACACTGTGCGCGCGCATGCTCGTTGTTACCCTGTGTACATGTCCATATGTGTGTGCCTGTGCGTCTACACTGCGTGCGCGCACGCTCGTGTGGTTACCCTGTGAGTGTGTCCGTGTGTACGTGTGCGTGTCTCTACACGGTGTGCGTGCATCTATACTTGGTATGTGCGTGTGCGCACGCTGTGCTTCCACTGCGTAAACAGTCTGGCCCTCTCAGCTCGGAGGGTTAACATCTCGGACTGTTTCAGGAGATTCAACAGCAGAGGGCAGCCCAGAAGCTGATGCAGGTGTTCAACCAGGTCAAGCCAGACAACGTGTCTCACTCTCCCAGGTCTGTGTGTGAGTGTGTGCGCGTGAGAATAGGTTCGCTTTTTTAAAATCTCTAACAAGTTTGTAAGCGAACAGTCAATACATGCGCGAGCTAGTATTATGACAATGAAACCACTTGACTTGGGTGTTCTGTGTGTGTTTGTGTGTGTGTGTGTGCCTGCATGTGTTTGTGTTTGTGTGTGTATGTGTGTGCCTGCATGTGTTTGTGTGTGTGTGTATGTGTGTGCCTGCATGTGTTTGTGTGTGTGTGTGAGTGTGTGCCTGCATGTGTTTGTGTGTGTGTGAGTGTGTGCCTGCATGTGTTTGTGTGTGTGTGTGAGTGTGTGCCTGCATGTGTTTGTGTGTGTGTGTATGTGTGTGCCTGCATGTGTTTGTGTGTGTGTGTGAGTGTGTGCCTGCATGTCTTTGTGTTTGTGTGTGAGTGTGTGCCTGCATGTGTTTGTGTATGTATGCTTGCATGTGTTTGTTTGTGTGCGTGTGTGTGCCTCCATGTGTTTGTGTGCGTGTGTGTGCCTGCATGTGTTTGTGTGTGCCTGCATGTGTTTGTTTGTGTGTGTGTGTGTGTTTGTGTGTGCCTGTATGTGTGTGTGTGTGTGGGTTTGTGTGCGCGCCTCTTTCCAAGGTTCCTGGATGTGTCTCTGCTCCACTGCCACTCGGACGGCCAGTGGCTGACCATCGAGAGGAACCTGGCGGGAGAATTCAGGAAGTACAACAACAACACAGGGCAGGAGATCGCCCCCTGCTGCAGCCTGGAGGAAACTCTGCTGGCCTTCTCCCACTGGAGCTACCACTACTCTGGAGGAGAGATGCTCGTGTTGGACATACAGGGTCTGTCAGAGGGTTAGGCTGGGACTGGGGCTGGGGGGCTTGGAGCTGAGGGCTGGGACTGAGGGGCTGGGACTGAGGGCTGGGGGGCTTGAGGTCGGAGCTGAGGGCTGTGGCTGGGGGCTGGGCTGGGGGCTGGGCTGGGGGGCTTGGAGCTGAGGGCTGGGACTGAGGGCTGGGGGCTGGAGCTAAGGGCTGGTGCTAGGGACTGGGACTGAGGGCTAGGGGCTGGAGCTAAGGGCTGGTGCTAGGGTCTGGGGGCTGGAATTGGGGTCTGTCTGTCTGTTTCATGTGCATTAGTTTCCTGGTATCTCTCTCTCTCCCTGCGTGATTGACAGGTGTGGGGGAGGACCTCACAGACCCGTCTGTCATCCGAGCTGAAGACAAGAGGTGAAGCGTCAGTCTAACACCCACGATCAGGAGAGAGCCTGTACTGTCCATCGCAGCTCTCCTGCTCAACACCGTGTCTGCATGTGTGTGTGTCTGCATGTGTGTGTGTGTGTGTGTGTGTTGTGTGTGTGTGTGTTGTGTGTGTGTGTGTCTGTGTGTGTGCACGTGCTCTCAGCAGCAGCTCCTCCGGTGACATGGTGTTCGGTCCAGCCAACCTGGGAGATGCTGCCATCAACAGCTTCCTGCTGAAACACAGCTGTAACACCTGCTGTCACCTCCTGGGCCTCCCAGGTTAGGACACACAGTCACACATACACATACACGCACATACGTGTAAAAGCACACAGGTTCGTACGGACGTACACATGCCCGCACCCGCGTATACATACACAAATATAAACGCACGCAAATTGTAGGCGAGTTCACACACACACCTTCCCGGGGCTTTTCCGTGCGTGAGCACGTGCGCGTGTGTTGTGCGCCCGCTCTTATCCGCTCCTCCTTCCACGCTCTGGCAAGCGTGTGCGCGTGTGTCACCTCAATGTCATCACTCGAGAGCTTTGTTTTCTGAAATACAACACCCCCCCCCCCGACCCCCCCCACCCCCCCCAGCCTCAGCCCAAGAACAACCAGCTCATTAAGCGGAGGAAACCGCTTATCGCCGCGACAACAAGGCGAACGCGGCGGAGGGAGGGGCCAGCGCGCTGACTTTGATTACGTATTAAACAGGGCTTTGTGCTAACGATGTACTGTGGAGACATTAGCTTTGATTAGTTATTAATTACGGTCTCTGGGTAGAGCGAAGACGCACCAGACCAGCGTCTTGAGGGAGAAGGCCCTCGCCTTGGAAACGCGATCAAAAACAAACAAACAAACGAGCCGGCACGTAAACATTCTGCCGTGCTGGCGTTTGATATTTCAAAGGTGCTTTGTTTTTTTTTTTCTTCCTCCCTTCGTTTTTCTTTTGGTTTCTTTTCTCCCCCCCTTCCCCTATCCTTCTCCTTCTCGCGTTTCCCTCCAAGTTTCCCCCCCCGCATCCAAATCAAACCAAATTATTCATGTGTCTTCCTCTGGCCTTCCTCCCTGCCCTGCCGACGGTTCTCCTCTGCGGGGACGACGCGAGGAGGGCGGCCGCGCTCCTCATGGATGTTTCCTGTTGTCAGATCTGAGGAGGGGGAGGAGTGCGAACGGCGGCTGGAGGACGCGGCAGGCCTCGGAGGAGGAGGAGGAGGAGGAAGGGAGTGGGGAGGAGGATGAGGAGCAGGAGGACGAGGAGCAGATGGAAGACACGGAGGACGAGGAGGACAAGGAGGTGGGGGAGGAAGTGGACGAGAAGGAGGAGGACAAGGAGGTGGAGGAGGAAGTGAACAAGAAGGAGGACGACAAGGAGGTGGGGGAGGTGAAGTTGCATTGTGAAGGAGGAGGCGCGTAGGTATGGGAGTTGCGATTTGGGACAAGGTGAGGTGGGGGAGGAAGTGGATGAGAAGAAGGAGAGGGACAAGGAGGTGGGGGAAAGTGGATGGAAGAGGAGGGGCAGTTGTGAAGGAGGAAGTGGATGAGAAGGTAGGAGGGGACAAAGGAGGGGGAGGAAGTGGACGAGAGGCAGGAGGGGGACAAGGAGGTGGACGTAGAAGCGTGGACGAGGGAGAGGGACAAGAGGTGGATGAGAAGGTGGACGAGAAGGAAGAGGGGGACAAGGAGATGGGGCAGGAAGTTGGAACGAGAAGAGGAGGGGGAACCACGTGGGTTTAGAAGGAGGTGCGCGAGAAGGTGACGAGAATGGAAAGAGGGGTCAAGGAGG
>BROE01000025.1:3428910-3471007 GCA_036571765.1 Plecoglossus altivelis
TGGATGAGAAGGAGGAGGGGGACAAAGAGGCGGGGGAGGAGGTGGACGAGAAGGAGGAGGGGGACAAGGAGGCGGGGGAGGAGGTGGACGAGAAGGAGGAGGGGGACAAGAAGCTGGGGGAGAAAGTGGACGAGAAGGAGGAGGACAAGGAGGTGGGGGAGGAAGTGGATGAGAAGGAGGAGGATGACGAGGATGAGGAAGAGGCAAGGACGGAGAAGAACGCAGACGAGGCTGTGACCAGGGCGTAACTTTTGGCCTCACTATCAGAACAGGGATCATTTTATCTACAACTGCAGTCGTCTGACGACTTCAGTATTGAGGTCCGGGTGGAGGCATGGGCTTAGGTTGGTGTCGCTGTTTGGTAGCTTACGGTTCGTCTGAGAGAACAGGGTTACTGTTAGTTGGTTGGACATCCTCGTCCCACATTCTCAGGCTAATCTAAACACACAGGGAAATCTCCCTCTACTCTGAATCAGCAGCGCTTCCTTGGACAGTCGAGAACGGAGAGAAGGTGTGTGGGCAGTATGTGTTTCTGGGTCATAGTGCCCCAAGGCTTAGGCAAAAAGAGAATACTTGTTTACTAAGCTAAGGACGCACTGGTTGTACATAGTGATGTAGCACGTTTGTTTGGTTCGGACACATAGCTGTTGACGCTGCCACGGCGACGACCATGTCATCGCTACGGAGCTGCAGATCTGTCTCTCTGTAGGATGTGTGACAGATTATATAGTATCGCATTTGAGGTGTATGATATCATGATAATGACTACACATGTACATGGTCCTCTGTGCTTGTGTCCCTGCATCAGGGTCCTTATGAAGGTCCGACCGTCCCTTAAATTAGAGCTTTGGAATCAGATTTGTCACCGGTGTCAGTCATCTCACTAAGTGTTATTCAATTATGCCAAATGTTGTGGTTTATGAGTCACTCACACTTGAATAAATAAAATGTCTTTCAAGTTTTATTGACAACATACATTTTTGTGTGAAAATTCCATGGAAATAGGAACAATAAAGAGACCGAAATGCATCCATAAAATTTTCTTTATTTTTCCTCCCACAAAGAAATGTCTACAAAAGCCATAAAATATAGAATTTAACCAACAAAAAAAAAAAAAGAAAACAAACCAAAAAAGACTTCAGACCTTCACTTCATATTTACATCTGGAAGGAGAGAGGAGAAGCCCTAAGAGTCTGATCTCTGGACACCACCTAATGCTTACCTGACACACACACACACACACACACACAGTACACACACACACACACACAGTACACACACAAAGTGTGAGTCTGCGTAGTCTTATTGGCCATTGCTACATGTGAGCTTCGAAGCGGTCCAGATGGTGTCCAAAGTTCCAAGTTCAGGGGCCTCTCGCCAAGTGTAAAAGCAATCGTACAAACATACAAACAAACAAACAAACAAACAAACAAACAAGCAATAGGTAATGTAATCAAACTCACACTTGCTTCGGAATTCCCATTTTTTTTTGATTGGTTCTCAAGTAAACGTACACAATAAAGCGTCTATGACCCAAGTCTCCAGTCCAGCTCCACATCTCTCTCTCTCTCTCTCTCTCTCTCTCTCTCTCTCTCTCTCTCTAACTATGGCACTTGAATAAACAATTGTTGTTTTTTTCCTTGCGTTTTTTTGTCATTTTATATATATGTCTTTTTTTTCTCCTTTTTTCCCGCCTTTTATTTTGTTAGTCCTGTAAAAGAGTTGCTGTAGCCCAAGTACCTTTTGTAAGGGTTTTGGTTACAAATGCTACATTTATTTTGTTCTTCTTCCCCCGGCGATGCAAAGACATTCTAATCAATAAATTAACAAATTCAACACTACTCCAATTGCACGCATGTGAAACGCAGTAAGAAACTTCACAAAGCATAGGTAGAACATAGATAGTTCGTACTCTCACTCGCTCTAACACGCGCACGCGCGCACGCACGCGCTCACACACGCGCGCGCTCGCGCTTCACACTCGCAGGTTCTCTATGGACGGAGTCATTGGGGGCGGTGCGTGTTTGACTAAGTGTAAGAAATGCATCGGACGTACAGGTATATAAAATGTTAGCGCACTTGGTCTGGGCGGGTCTTCGTCTCCCTGGGTGACGATGACCGCCGCCCGCGTCGGCTCAGCGATCTCTGACCTCTGTGATGACGGCGTAAAAAAAAGGGACGCGTGGTAACCCCCCGCCTCTCACACACACACACACACACACACACACACCCACACACACACACAGAAGCTGCTACTCCGTAACATTCAGAATGTAACAACCCCGGCCCCCACATTGCTGTACTCCCCCCCCCATCCTCCCTCCCTCCCACCCTGCACAGCACTGCAGAGGAAGAAAACACAAAGGCCCCGCCCCCAAACCCCCTCTTTCCCTCCCCCACCCCCTCTCCCCCCCCCACAACGTTGCATTGTCATGATGAAACAGCATGCAAAGATAAACAGAACAACGATAGGCTATTAGTAATAGAACAATAGTAGTCATAAGAATAAGAAGAACAACAATAATAATAATAATAATTGTCACAACAATAGTAGTCATAAAATAAAAAATAATCTTACAATGCAAACGTGACAGTAGTCCTTAAATGCTTCCGGTTATTGCTACAGTACCTTACAGTGTTGCTTTGTCACTTCGATGACCTTCCTTGTCCCCCCCCCCCTTCAGTCTGGCCAAGAGAGATATCATGAACAAACAGAATACTTCTCTTAGCAGGGCTGGCTTGAATTCACTGTCTGGCTGACTTGTCTTGTTTCTCAAGTTTTAAGTAGCCCACTTACAAATGTGACTTGTTTTAGGCCAAATGGGTGTTTTTCACTCGGGGTTTTTGTGTGTGAATGACACAACCCATTATACGGACTCAATATGGACTTGGACAGTGAATTCGTTTCCCCCGTCACACACACACAACAAACACACCAAAGCCTTGTCTGGGTAGGTCACTAGGAGCCACCAGCAAATGAGACGTATGAAAACTGCCTCTTTTTCTTGCTGCAAAAGACAAGAAGAAGAGCTGCTTCCTGAGACGATTTGTAGTGCATCTAGACGCAAGTGATTGTCTTCAACTGGCCACTGACCTTCAGGCTGGACCAGGGGAGGGAGGGCCGGGGGGGGTATGAAGGAGATGAGGAGGGGTTCGGGGGGGGGCATGAAGGGGCTGTCTATGATGGTGGTAGACTGTGAGGGGGTCAGAAGTTGAGAGGGGGAGGGGGGGGGGTTGGGGCTCCGCTATGGGCCCACCAGATATAGATAAAGATTTTGGCCCACTGTGTCGCACGTTATGGACACATAATGTGCCTTCGACTAAATTCGTAGGAGACGGGTCTCATCGCAGCTCTGCCGAAGCTTAGACCGGCAGAGGTGAGCGGGGGGAGTCTCTGGTGGTCGCAAGCAGAACTGCACAAATTGAAACGTCAAATAACGGTTGGTGGGATCATTCCCACATCACCAAGTACCGGATTGCCGCTCCTCGCGCTGGTAAACTACAATCAGAACGCGTTCTGAGAACCACCTTCACCCCAAAGCGACACAAACCTTCACAGTGGCCAGACGTTAATTAATTATTATTTTTTATCGCTGACAATGAAAAAAGAGAATCTACCGGAGTCAATAAATATCAAATTACAACTAACAAAGTTTAAAAAATAAATACAAGGACTCACGAAGGGATTGTCAATCACAGCTTTCTATAGAGGTTAAATAAAGTATTGCAACTAGGAATGGCGAAAGGTTTTCGCGGAGCTTGTTCGTGCGCTCTGTTGTCGTCATGGTATTCAAACAGCCCTCAATGTTCCGAGAGAGATGCTAATGGAATATTGACGCAGTGAAAGAAAACCAGATATCTCCATATAGTGCACTATAGTTTAATGACTGGCCTGCCCTTAGCATTGTACGGAGGAGGAAGAGGAAAGGGAAGATATGGCTCGTTGTAGTCAGACCACGTACAATACTATCAGAAGTTAAGGTTCAGGAAGTAAAAAAAAAAAACTGGGCTGGGTATCCCCCCCCCCCTTCCCCCAGAATGCACTGGGCCAGCTGATTCCAACATTGTTCATTAGAAGTCATTATGGTTGGTTGATGTTAATAGCTGCAGTGCAACACAAGAAGTGGAGGGGTTTCTACTTCCTGCTCCCGAACTGTTGCGCCTCTCTACTTCCTGTTCCCAAACAGGAAACACCTCTCTACTTCCTGCTCCCAAACCCGGAACACCTCTCTACTTCCTGTTCCCAAACAGGAACACCTCTGCCTAGTAAACTGCACAAGGGTCGGGGTAAGCGTGGACACCTGTGCAAAATGTGATCGACAACAATTCAGAGATTACCCTCCTCTACTCTGACCTTAACGAGAAGACCATCTGGGCCAGAATGGAGATCCAATTTCCAATTTCTTGTCATTGCTCCTTTATTTAAGGTTCAGGCATGTTGGAAGAGGCTACAGAGATTCACCTGACCATCTCAGAGTCCCGTAGACAAAGGGAGCTACAGTTGAGGAATGAGACACCTCCAGGGAAGTCTGCAACATTTGAGTATGGAGACGCACCCCAAAATGTGAGTGGATGAGGAAGGGTGGATGGAGGTGGGGGTGGAGTAGAGGATTCTGGGTAGCAGGCTGGGCAGCTAAAAGGTCCTCCTACATCTGATTGGACGGTTCTGATTGTTCGATAGCAGCCCAGCTTTTATGGGCGGAATTATTGCAGCAAAAAACAATGATTGACAGGACGGTAGAACTGCCAAAAGTCTCTTTTTTCCCTCGTAAAATAGAATATTTATGTATATATAATCACCTTGAAAGTGGCCATTATTCTTTTTTTTTCTTTTTAGAAATCCTTTTTTAAAATTCTATGGTTGTCATTGGAAGGATGCTAAACCTTTCTCTACGTATTAACAGAGTCCAGACAAGGCTTTATCAACAAACCAAGATCAATCCCCAGTATTTCCCAATAATAAGTCTCATTTCAACTTTACAAATTCTGTACACATGAAACTATCGGACAAAAAAAAGAAGAACCTAAAGCCCACATAGATGGGGTATTCAGTCCCAGACAGGAACAATCCAAAAAAAGGAATAAAAGAGAGTTCCAAAGATAAACAAACTTACCAATGAAACTTACCCAATTTGAAAAGACAGCTTAAAAATCGCTAGTTAAAGTCTGTACATTTCTGGTCAGTTCAGGAAGAGTTAGTCACAGAGTGTTTGTTTTATATACATTCTTCAGACTGTATCGGTGACCTGGGTGGGATAAGTGCTGGACATTCCTAGTGTTGGCGGCTGGCGTGAATTGGGAGGGGGGAGGGGCGGGGGGACTGCTGTTGTCAACGCTCGACGGCTCACATCTGATGCGTATTCCATTCCAGGATGGCCCGCGTGGTCCGCCGCATTCGCTCGGGTTCGGGCGAGCGGGCGGTCATTTGGGCGTGGCGATGGCGGCCATGTTGGCGTCGGGGTTGAAGAGTTCTTTGTAGAGCGGGGGGAAGAGGACATTGACGGTCTCCGGGTGCAGCTGCTGGAACGCCTGCAGCTCCTCGGTGTGCAGCGTGCACAGGGCCGACAGCGTCGGGATCCGGCCAATCAGCTGCGGAAGAGAGACAGGAAATGATGTTCCGGAACCTACTTCTGCTGGTTCCTTCGGGGGGTAGGGGGGTGGAGATGTCTGGCCTAGACATGTGCGATGGTGTCTAGGTTTCTTCTAAACGTTCTGGCCGTCTACGGGTGACGGGGGGAGGAGGAGCCTACCTTTGCGAGCGCGTCCTCGTCCATGTGATTCTTCTGCATGATGTGCTGCAGAGCAAAGTAGATCTTCTCCTGCAGTTTCTGCACCTTCCTGGGCTCCATCAGCCACGGCCGGTCTGACGGGACAAAAGACGCAAGCACACATTGGCTAACACGGCCAGCCTGGGAACTTCTGGGTAAGTCCATCCCCAGGGAGGAGGCGATGGGTGTGGGCGAGCGCAGGTGACGGTGTGTGGGGTGTGCAGCTAGCTCACCTGTGGAGATGAGCACCGCCGCGGAGAACAGAGCGATCTCCTCCTCGGTGAGCTGGAGGGAGCACAGGCTCTTGGCGAAGTCGAACACCGCGCTGACCAGGTCATCGCAACCTGGAGGGAGAGAGGGAGGGGGGGGAAGACGGGAGGAGGAGAGAGGGAGGGAGAAGGAGAGAGAAGGCGAGGGGGAGGGAGAAGGAGATACCACAAGAGAAGGAGGGAGCGTGAAGCCGAGAGAGAAGAAAAAAGGGAAGGAGGGAAGGAGGGAGAGGAAGGATGCTAGGTGAGCGAGCGTGATCGTCGTCATGGTTTCGCCGATGACTGGCGTTCAGATGAAGCCGAACACGGTAGAGAGAGGGAGCTGCGTTACCTAGGGCTTTGAACATCTGCATCCCGCCGTACTTCCCCTCAAACAGCACGGTGTTGTTGAGAGGGTTAAAGGCCCGACACATTCTGACCAGAACCACCTCGAGACAACCTGGAGAGAGAGAGAGAGACCGAGAGAGAGAGAGAGAGACCGAGAGACAAGAGAGAGAGACCGAGAGAGAAGAGAGAGAGACCGGGAGAGAGAGAGAGAGAGAGAGAGACAGACCAGGAGAGTGAGACACACATAGAGAAGGGGGGTTTGAGAGAGAGCCAAAAATAATAGGGATAACATTTGAACCAACGCATTCATCTTTGTCAAGCTTCTGTTTGAAAAGTATAACTGCTACGTTGCTGATCGGAGCTTCCGGTGTGTTATTGGCCAGACTATGCGCTCGCTCAGCCTATCGGATCAAGAGCAACACCTGTTTTGACTCAGCAATGGCATTCGCTGGAAGAATTCAAAGCACGGCCAGTTTTAAGAAACGTCCGACAGACACGCCGCACCCTGCCGGTGATCGCCAGTCCGTTCCCTCTCACCTGACTTGAGGAGAAGAATCTGGTCGTTCTGACAGAGTTCCATGAAGCCTGAGATCCGCTTGGCAAACTCCACCACGTACTGGATGGCATGGGTGATCTGGATGGCGCACTGCTGCCACAGGACGTCACGCGTCTGCCAACACACACACACACACATGCACACGCTCAGTGTGACGGGGGCCATGTGTCCATCGCGTGTCTGAGTGCGTGTGTGAGTTTCTTGGGCTTGAGAGACCCTTGATAGGCTTCATCAGGAAAATATGACTGAGCACCAAAGATTGTTCCCAATTCTGTGGTTTTGTCCAATTCATACTTTGAGGACGCATAGTGCTTAGTCGGCAGATTGCGTGTGTGTGTGTGTGTGGTCTGAGCCTCTGGTGGGAAATATCCGTAGAAGATTTTTCAAAGGCTTCCTCTAATGACCCAGAATGCATCAGACAGAGAGGAATGAGGGAGAACTCGCCGATACACGCAAATACAAATGCTGCTTCCGCCAACAAGCACTCACGTGGACACGCTTACACGCGCTCGCACACGCGGACACACTCGCACGCAAACGTAGACACGCGCGCGAAACGCACACGCAGACGGCGAGCTCTTCCGAGAGAGGGACAGAACGCCAAAGGGAAAGGGCGAGGGTACGAGGCGAAGAGAGAAGTTCGAATGACGGTAGAAGAAGAATATCCACACATACGCCCACGCACACCCACATACCTTGTTCTGGTACATCTTGATGTCCTCGTAGGAGTGGGTCTGCCAAGCTAGCTGTTGCAGTTCCTCGGCGGTGTACTGGCAGGTTTCCAGGTGGGACTTGATGATGTTCTGGGCGATGCGATCTGGGCGAGAGGGAAACAGACCGTTTTAACACACAGGTACAGCTCGGCGGTTAGAGCATCCTGCCGCCCGATCGAAATGTCACGCGGTTCGCATCCGCCACCTGAACTGTACGTGACGTCGTCGATACTCGATTCAATCGCAACCGTTGGATCGATACTTTATTTCATCGATGCCTTGTAAGCACGCATCGCCGACACGGGGGCACACGCCACAAACAAGCCACAAGCAAGACACAAGCAAGACACAAGCAATGGCCGATTCAGGACCACCCTGGGAAGATTTACACTTTGGGGGGTTTAAACCGCAGTGAGGAAAGCTAACGCTAGCACTGTGTGACAGCTTCGGGACAGAGCACAGGGGGAGACACACAGTGGCGCCCTGTCAGCGCTCTGCGTCTAAGCCTGTCTGATCTCTTCCATCCTCCAGTCTCAGATAATCTCGCTGACTCACTTCCTCATGACGACTTCCCCCCCTCGCCTGCATGACAACTTCCTGCGCACCCAGTCTGTTCCTGCTTTTCACAATATCGCACACAGGCATGACCCTGGGGGGCGCCTTCCGGAATATCTGAAATATTAAATCCACTATAGCTATTTATGTACATGAAGGATTTTGTTTATTTCAGGTGACGAAGGTGACATTAATCCGTGAAGGTGTCAAATCCAGCTTTATTTGAACGGCAAATTTTGACAGGCAATGTCACCGAGAACTCCACGGATGCCCAAGGACCCGCACCCCTCTACACCCGGTGTCGTATGTGAACCCTGGAGGTGTCGTATCTGAACCCTGGAGGTGTCGTGCGTGACCCCTGAAGGTGTCGTGCGTGACCCCAGGAGGTGTGGCATCTTACCCAGCTCCCCCATGCCGACGTTGGACCCCAGCTGGCCGTCCTGGTAGGCTCCGTAGCTGAACAGGTTGGGCACTGGGGTGAGGTCGTACACAGGCTCCTGCTTAATGTGCTTCATCCCCGCCATGTCCAGCCCCGACTGGTCCGGGGAGGGCTGGGTGGAGTCCAGACCGTGGTAGTACCCACCACCAGGGTGCCCCCCACCGCCGGCCCCCCCGGGAGGCCCCTTGGGCAGCTCGATGACGTGGCCGTTGGCGTAGGTGGCGCCGATGTCGTGGTTGAGGGTGCTGAGGCCGTTGGTGAGGCTGGAGGAGTAGACCCGGGCCAGGGCCTCGGCCTCGCCCGCCTGCTGCTGCCTCTGCTCCTGCAGTCGCTGCTGGTGCTTCTGCACCTCAGCGTACAGGCTGTCCCGCTGCTTCTTGGACATGCGGCCGAACTTCACCGCTGGGGGGGGGGGAGCGGAAAGATGAGACAAACGGAAGGACGGAAGTAAGCCTGGATGTCCAGGTAAGACTGAACGGGTCAGCTGTTGCCCTAGCCGGGATTCCCGCACCCTTTGCATCGTATCTAGACACGCAGACGTGGGCCACCGCAGCTGAAAACAGGATCCTGGCGTGTGTATATCGTGTGTGCGTGGGGACGTGCGTGGGCGCGCCTACCATCTCTGGACATCCCCAGGGCAAGACACTTCTGCAGACGACAGTGCTGGCAGCGGTTCCGGTTGGTCCTGTCGATGAGGCAGTTCCGCTGGCGAGGGCAGGAGTACGAGGCGTTGTTCTGTTGACTCCGTCTGAAGAAGCCCTGCGCGCGCACACACACAGTCAAGCAGATCTGATTACACACCCTAATATTGGCATTAGATGCATGTCAGCTGTATGGTCACTTAAATCGTCAGGAAGGCTCCCATTATTTGGTGTGAGTGGGAGGTGTGCTGATACACAGAGGCGGGGAGAGAGATGGAGAGAAAGAAAAAGAGAGGTAGAAAGAGTAGATAGAGAGAGAGCGGGAAAGAGAGTAGCAAGACAAAGAGAAAAGGAGATAGATAAAAAGAGTCGATAGAGAGAAAAGGAGAGAGAGAAGAGAGAGTAGCGAGAGAGAGAGAGAGAGAGAGAAGGAGAGAGAGTGGAGAGTTAGAGGTAGAGAGACAGATGTACGAGAGACGCACCTTGCATCCTTCACATGTAATTACTCCATAGTGGATTCCTGATGACTTGTCTCCGCAGATTTTGCACGGTATAACTTCGATTTGGGCTGCGGAGAAGGAACACAAGTGCGCGGTCTGGTTACGTAACTATTCAAGCTTATTCGACGCCCCACGGTGACGGCGGCAGACCTGTTGCTAAGCGCCCAGGCTCTGCCCGCACCTCGCTCACCCTCAGCTCTGGATGGGGAGAATTATAGGTTGTGCGGTTGCAGTTAAAGTGTATATGAATGCGTGTCATGGTGACATTTGGACGAGCTGCGTGTGGTGTTGCGCTGAAAGGGATGTTCTGGTCTGTGTTATGGGCTGTTGTGGTCTGTTCAATCTTCCAGTCTTCGGAGAGTGAATCCTCTGGGTGCAACAAGGTTATATCATAAGGGGCACACGCATACACACATCCTCTACACACGCATATACACATCCTCTACACACGCATACACACATCCTCTACACACGCATACACACATCCTCTACATATGCATACACACATCCTCCATACATGCATACACACATCCTCCACATATACATACACACATCCTCCATACATGCATACACACATCCTCCATACATGCATACACACATCCTCCATACATGCATACACACATCCTCCACACGCGCACAAACACAAACACGCACACACACCTCTGGAAAGGAATTTGTCAGTAGGTAGTTTTACACATCTATGAATAAAATTACTTTCACACACACACACACACACACACACACGCACACACACACACACACACACACACACACACCATGTTTCTGCACTGCAAGAAACCCTGCCTGCCTTAAAGCAACCATCCCGTTTACTTACAGTGGACAGCTAGCTCCATGATGTGCAGATTAGCTAGCATATATCCCCAGATGGACTACAGAGGAGCACTCGACCTCACCCCAGCAGCGAGGAGGTACTGACAGCGCCGGGGACGGACAGATCCGCGAGTCGGCGTATCTATGCTGACGCGGCAGACTCACTATAAAGAGATTAGGCGCCCAATCTAATCCGAAATTATTTCCCAGTGCGGCAGACCCAGATTAGCTGCACCTGAAACAGCGATACCTGAGTAATCTCTCCTTCCCTTCCTGGACCTGCTGTTGGAGGACTAACTGTGGGCCAGCCTGGCTGGGGAGCAATCCTGCGTGTGTGTTCCTGTGTGGATGTGTGTGTGTGGATGTGTGTGTGTGGATGTGTGTGTGTGGATGTGTTTCTGTGTGTACGTGTGTGTGTGTGTAGATGTGTTTCTGTGTGTACGTGTGTATGATCGTGTTTCGAGTCAAACACGTGTGGTGTGGTGTGTAATGGCGCGTGTACCTGTGTGTAAGTGTTGTGGGTAAGATGTGTCTGTGAGTACCGTGTCGTGTGTGTGTAATAGTTCCTGTGTACACTGTCAGATGGTGTGTGTAGAATTGTTCGTGTGTAAACGGGTGCCCACCTCCCTGCTAAAATACCCGCTTAACAACCACCGCCTGCTCTACCTGCAAATTGCTACCCACAACCCAACACAACACACACACACACACACACACAAACACACACACACACATATAGTCTACAGCTCAGTCCAAGTGTGCTGATATAGGGTGGTCAAACCCGCAGATTGGTGTTTTAACACCCTGAGAAGCCACACAAGAATGACAATACTCAGACCCAACGAGAGGTTGAAACAAGGACAGTCCAAAAGACAACAAGACAACAACAGACAGAACTGCTGAGAAGAAAGAGAGACAAAGAAAGACAGAAAAGGAGAGAAAGAAAGAATGAAAAAGAGAGAGAGAAAAGAAAGACAGAGAGAGAGCAGAAGAGAGAGAGCGAGAAGAAGACAGAAGAGAGAGACAAGACAGAGAGACACAGAGCGACAGAGAAGAGAAGAAGAGAGCAGAGAGTGTCTTGTTCGACTGTGATAGAGGTGACCCATGACACAGTACGCATTTCTGAACCATGCCAAGAAGTGCAAAGAGAGCAGCTGGCCTTTCGAGGCAAAACACAGACACACCACATCTCTCTCTCTCTCTCCTCTACTCCCTCTCTCTCCCCTCTCTACCATACTACACATGTCGCGCCATCTGTGAGTTCTCTGTCCTGCTTCTTTCTCCAACTCCGTCATCTACCTAAAAATTCTCTAGTCTCCCTCTTCACATCTCAGACATCCTATTTTCCTGTATCTAACCTCACAATTCCAACCTCACACCCCATACATCTCCTGGTCCCCTCCTCCCTCTGTCTCTCCCACTCTTTCTGTCTACTCTCCTCTCTGAAGATATTCTCCTTCTCACTTCTGTCCAGTGTCTCATCTCTATTTCTCCATCTACTATCAGCCACAAACCCTAGACAATCTCCCACAAGACCACTAAAACAACCCAACCTACACCCTCCCACCCACACAAACCCCCCCATCCAACAACCACCTCAGATCCAAACAATCATGCAAACAAATACCCCCCCCCCGAACCTCCTATCTTTTATCTCCACCCCGTCACCCCAGAACACCCGCACCAGACACTACACCAACACCACAAACTACTCCTCGTTCTCGGGCGATCCAAGCGAGAAGCGGAAGGACCACGACTACCGGCTTTCGGCGTACACCACACACAACACAGCACAGGCAGCAAAACGGTGTGAATGGAGCATAGCGCAGGATCCCTTTCTCATGAGTATTGTCAAAGGGTAAGACTCAAGACAGCGTTGCCAAACACCACGTTGAACCGTAAACACAACCACAAAACACTGGACAGTTTTGCGTGTGATGCAATATGTCCTGCGTGTCGTCTTCATTCATTATCATCTCTGTACCTTCACACACACACCTCGAACCTGTTAAAGTTCAACATGTATCTAGGTAATGTTGTGGGATGTGAAGTGCATGTGTTGTATTGTGAGTGTGTGTGTGTGTCCTGAAGGACTGTTCCCACTGTATGACTGTGTGTTGTCCCCAGTGTATGTGAGTGTGCAAGAAAGAGTGTCCGTCTGTGTGTATGCGCGTGTGTGAGGAGGGGGTCATCAGGTGAGATAAAGAAGCAGACATGACAACGTCGCTGTTGCCATGGCGACTACCCTCTCGCTTCCCTCCTCTGGCTGTCACGGCAATAATCCGCTGCACAATTCTACCCTGGCAGGAAGTGATGTCAGCCCTGTAGCCTGTGGCTTAGCACAATGTACTAACATGATCTGGATTCACTCTGCTCACCCCAGCTACAGACTAGACTACAACCCCATAGTCCCCGGTCGTAATCAAAAGCGCCCTGTCATGATAATAAACCTGACACACTTTTAGGATGGTGAACCAGATCAGGCGGTGTTTCTAGCAGGGGGTAGATGCTGTAGGCTCGCTGTTGCAAACTATAGAATATTAATTCATCGCAGCTACTTGATTTGGGGACCTTCTTCTTCTTCTGCTTCTCCGTTGAGCTACACCCATCCTGTCAGAGCTGCTACTACGCCCAAGCCTTAAGCACGACTAGACACGGCACGATCACACGACCCCGTGCTACCATCTTTCGACCCCCCTGGTTGGCCCGGAAGCTTCCACATGGGCCGCCTCTGCAGGTGTGGGTGTGGCCGCCCTCTGGCCCCCTTCAGCTGATTGGCTGCTGTGAGCTGTGGTGCGGGGCCTATCAGGACGTGTTGGGTAAGTGATGGAGTGCAGTGCTGGCGATTCCATAACTAAGACGAGCTCAGGCCTGAGCTGTCTCTTGAGCGAGAGAGAGAGAGAGAGAGAGAGAGAGAGAAAGAGAGAGAGAGAGAGAGAGAGAGAGCGAGTGGGAGGGAGAGAGGGTGACAGGGAGGAAAAGGGGGAGATAAAGGGAGAGACGAAGAGCTGGGGAGAGAGGGAGGATGGTAGCAGAGGGAAGGAGGGAGAGAGACCCAGAGATAGAGGGGAACGTAGAGAGAGGAAGATTAGAAAAGAGAGCACAAGAGAGAGGGAGGGAGTCGGGCGGAGGGAAAGAGAGGGGGATGGGAACAAGTGCGAGAGGGGGGGAGGGACGGGATGAAGGGGAAGGCCAGCGAGCGAAGGAGGTGGGGGTGAAGAGTGAAAGATGATCGTGAGGAACGTGCAGGGGAGCCGCTAAGCGCCGGGAAACGAGACACGAACATCTCGGCATCCATTAGGAACACGGATGAGGCAGCCGAGAGCGGGTTTGTTTTAAGGTGTGTGCGTGTGCCTGTGCGCGGGCGCGTGTGGGTTGACATGGCACGTGAAGTGTGTTAATTGATTTTTAATGATGTGGTGCGTCTCATGGGCTGAGCCAGTCTCTAAATAGAGTCCTAATTAGCTTCATCAAGAGAGAGAGAGCGAGAGAGCGGGGGGGAGGGGAGGGGGGGAGGAGGGGAGGGAGGGTTCTACAGCTAGTACAGCCGTCCTGGCTTCCCATAACACAGTTTATCGTGACGTACACAAACACACACACACACACACACACACATACACAATCATGTGCGTGCATCCATGCGCGCACACACGCCCCTAAAATAATACGCACGCACGCAAAAACACCATCATATGCGAAGACACACACAAAGACAATCGCTTCCATGCACACAGACACACACACACACACAGGTAGACGGGACCGGCTGCGCTGACTGGGGTGCAGTTCCTCATCGGCGGGCTGTTCTTCTCCTGCTCTACCACTAGATGGCTCTGCTCCTGCTCTTTCGGTGTGTGTAGCGTTACTAACGCTAACGGGTGTGTGTACCATGTGTGTATGTGCCTTTGTGGATCTGTTTTTATTTTGGAGTGAACATTACTGCGGGTGTGTGTGTGTGTGTGTGTTGCATAAGTAGGCTAAGGATGGCCAGACTGAACATGCATGTTTTATCCTATCTGGGGGGGTTCCCCTCATCACTCCCCGCCCCGCACCGCCCAACCCTTCCCCCCCACCCTGCCCCCGGCAGTCCAGAATGTTCCATCCGGCCGCGGAAAGCAACAATAGCATCCTCATGTAGCACCGAGGAGGCCTCTTAAAAGGCTCACAAACTGAACCCTCTACTGTCAAATGTCAAAATAACTTTTGTTTTACTATACCAATATGCCTGCCTGCCTGCCTGCCTGCCTGCCTGCCTGCCTGCCTGCCTGCCTGCCTGCCTGTCTGTCTGTCTGTCTGTCTGGGTCTCTCCTTGGCTTGGTTTAGCCTTTAATTGATGAACCCTGTCTCGGTGCCCTCCCCCCCCCCGGGATCAGCTGCGGTTTGCCCGTGGAATCCGCCGCTGTGCTCTGATTGGCCGAGCCACGGTGGGAGCAGAAGGGGGCCATTGGCTGAACTCCAACACATTGATTCACACACGTAGATAAAAGCTCTCTACACGCACACGCACACAGACACACAATTGCACACGGATGCATGCACACAAACACACATGCATGTTCAAGGTCTTGATGATGCATGAAAGATCTAGAACCTCTGGGCACATTCTTTTGATGTAGGGAGATGGACTCTGCACCGAAAGAAATGACATGCACATTGTGAAGCGCAGTGATGTCATCACACACACACACCACACAACACACAAGGCAACACACCACACCACATGCAATCACCAACATAGAGAGAAGTGTTGGCATGGGAAAATAACTCCATGGGGCTGACACCCAAACACTGTCCCCCCCTCCCACCTCTCGTCAACATACACAACCATCTGCCCCCTCAGGCCTGCCCCCGAAGAACACTGTACACCGCCCTCCCCCCCCAGCACCCCCTAGCCCCCCGACCTCCCCCCAAGCCCCCGTGACCCCTGCCATCCCCTTGACCCATGACCGCTCCTTCAGGAGGGAGAGAGAGCATTGGAGTGGAAGAAACAAGTCCAAGGTTGATGGGCAAGACCCCCCCCCCTCCTCACCCATCCTCCCCCTTTCTTAGAACACACACGAATTTAACACAACACACACACACACACACATACACGGGGGAATGGACGACCGTCACACACACGCACACACCCAGTCAAGGATGCTCGCACACACAATGTCCCGTGGACCCAAGGAGACACACAGTCGCAGCCACCGGGCGCACACTCGCACGGATTCGGGGACGACCGTCAACAGCTCTCAGTGGAGGACGTCTGCACGCACACACACACACGCACACACACACACACACACACGCACACACACATTTGATCGCTCCACGAACGCTGCTGGCACATTATCCCCGCCCCCATCCCCTCCCCCCCCCCCCCGTCCTTTCTAACAGTTTGTAATCCCCGCCTCCCTACGAACTCTCCCTCTCCCTCACACTGTTCCTGCTGGAGCGGGCCACTTCACACTAATTCCTGATGACACTGTGTGTGTGTGCGCGCCCCCCCCCAAAAACACAGCCATGTTGCTTCCCTGCTCGGGGAAAGCTAGTCATGAGCCATCGCATTGAACCAATTGGTCCTCAGTATAGCCGTCATGTGTGCACTGCAATGCTATGGCGCAGAACGTCCTGTGTGGACATGCGTGCGACGGCGTCGCTTTGAGATTTTCGAAAGTGTGTACGGAAGAGGAGGCTATTCAGGAGTGTAAATGAGTGCGTGTGAGAGTGTGTGTGTGTCTCCTCTCCCAGGGAATGCTGCTAATAGCTTGCCTCGGGCCACAATTTAAGTCAGTCTAACAAGGTTCTCCCCAAAGTGGCCCAGAGGGCAACTCAGAAAGACAAATTGATCACAAAGGCAATCAAAGTGCTCTCTCACTTCACCTGCTATCCATCTCTACGTCTCTCCCTCTCTTTCTCCCTTCATGTCTCTCTCTCTCTCTCTCTCTCTCTCTCTCTCTCACTGTCTTTATCTCGCTCTCTTGCCGAGGATGCAGACTGCTTTTTTGTAGTTGAAGACTGAGAACGAGTGAGAGAGGGAGAGTGAGAGAGAGCGAGATAGAGTGAGAGAGATTGAGAGGCAGTGAGAGAGAGAGTTGGGGTGGGGGGGTTAGAACTGTTGAGGGCATATTCCACCCAATGGGATTACTCCGCTAAAACAGGCTAATCTTTTCCATTGACAAAAACAGTTGCTACGCTAGCGTAAGGCTAGCTCATGTTACGTATCTAATCTGCTCTCTCTAAACCACACACCTCACGTCACTGTTTGAGGTTTGACCAAGTTGAAACTATCCCTTTAAGGACTGCGCACTGTCACAGCACATTAGTACCAGATAAACCAATGATTTACAAATGCAGTTAAATAAATGTGAACGTCGAGGTTATTTATAAGTGTTAGGATGGGGCCTAAGTTCTAAGTCTTAAGTCTTATGGTATAAACGCTGTACCCATTTTCCAATAAAAACACACGTTTCCATCCCATAATGTTTGTGAGACCAGGGGGTTGGAACACAACACTGACACAACATGGGCATGAGCGCTATAGTGATGTTTAACCTCACACTCTCACAGCTAATCACCATGTGTGATGTAACACACACTCTGTCTCTCTAAAGCCATATGCGCACAGGTGCCATGAGGTGTGACTGTGATGAGTTTGAAGGACAGACGAATGCACACACACACACACACACACACACACACACACACAGATAGTGCTGTACACAACCAGAAACCAGTGCGAACAGCTCACCAGATCCTGTTTCACACTTACGCAATGCAAACGTCTCTCTCTCTTTCTCTCTCTCTCTCTCTCTCTCTCTCTCTCTCTCTCTGTAACTCCTCTCTCCCTCTCTCTCTTGTTCCCTCTCCACCTTTTCTCTCTCCCTCCCTCTCTTGTTCCCTCTCCCCTCTCCACCTTCTCTCTCTTGTTCCCTCTCCCTTCTCCACCTTCTCTCTCTTGTTCCCTCTCCCCTCTCCACCTTCTCTCCCTCTCTCTCTTGTTCCCTCTCCCCTCTCCACCTTCTCTCCCTCCCTCTCCATTTCACAGCGCGTTCGGTCCATCCTTCCTGTTTATTTCCGTCATTTCTTAGGCCAATCAGAACGCGAGCAGGGCTCGGCGGCGACACCCCTGACCGGATAATGACTTGACCTAAGGAGGTGGACTTGAAAGAAATGACATGTCAACGCACGTGGCCCCTCCCCCTCCAGCTTAGCGTTGCCATCTAACCCTCCGCTGCTGGCGTGCCTCCGCTATCGCTACGAATCTCCTTGATATCAACACTGTATTTACAATGGGCTGCCTCTCAGGAGAGGGGGGGGGGGACGTGTCGCGCTTCCCACGTCTGCTAGGAAGTTAAAGGAATCACAGCCGGGCCCGGGCAGATGGGAGATGGCGGGGAGACACGACGGCAGGATCCACGCCGTGTTCTTCAGATCCCTCCGGAGGCCTGGCGGACTAAGAACCTCGAAGCTGAAAGAATGTCTGCGTGTGTGTGTGTGTCCTCCCTCTCCAAGGGCTGGTTCTTGTTAGAGAACTCCACAAGGGCCCGACGTGAGTTTAAAGAGCCCGGAGCCTTCCTTAGACAAAGGCTCTGCGCATCTCAGTGGGGGGGGGGGGGGGGGTCTACTCGCCCCCCCTCCCCCCCCTCCCCACACACACACACACACACATGCCCGGGACTGAACCAGCTCGCTGAGTAAACAAGCCACGGGCTTGCCTGTCTAAGAGCGCCCCTGAGACAGCTCGCGGAGACGCAGAGCGCACCTCCGGTTAGCTTGGACCTTCAACTCCCTCTCTCTCTCTCTCTCTTGCTCTCTGTCTTGGTCTCTTTCTCTCTTCCGCTCCCGCCAATTCTCTTACTCTCTTATTCTCTTCCTCTCTGATTCTCTCTCTCCCTCCCCCTCGTCTTTCTCTTCCTCGCTCCCGTCCGACGCGGGCCGCTACCGGGATAAGTGTCGCGCCAGATGCTCCACGAGCGATACATCTGTCACACACACACACACACACACGTGTGGGAGACGGTGGGTGACATGAATCAGGCGGTATCAGGCAGCGCGCGGCTGGAGAGGCGTCCAAGTGGGATTAGCTCTCCTGGCTGCGGCTTTCAATAAGCTTTTCTTGTGTTACGTAACACCGAGCCGTTAGTCAGCAGAAAGACGTCCTGACAAAACTGACGGGCGCGCGCGGGCGCAAACGCCACCGTGCGACACAGCGCGCGCCGCAAAAACACAACCGTGGCGCTTGGGGAAATCCAAAAGTGTGCCTGAGCAGCGAAATATCGGTGGATACGTCTTTTGTGTGTGTGAGCGTGTGTGTGAGAGAGATGGTGATCCCATCTTTCATGTGTGTTTGTGTGTATGTGAGTGTGTGTGTGTATGAGTGTGTGTTTATGTGAGCGTGTGTATAAGTGTGTGTGTATACGAGCGCGTGTGTGTGTGTGTGTATGTGAGCGTGTGTGTGAGAGATGGTAATCCTTGATTTGAGGATGCATGCACACACTACCTTTCCCCCCTGCCTGTGTCAGATTCACCAACTCATATCCTCCATATCCGAACCACGATAATCCACCACCAAACTACTTTGCGGATTATTACGATCAAACCTCCCGCTGTGAAGGCGTGCTCTCCCCCTCCGCAATCCCAGCCCGGCCTCGTCGGTGCGGCAGGATCGAGAACCGACGAATCAAATGCCGAACGTGCCAGAGAGCCGCCCGGCTAATGGACTCGGCGAATCCCCTCCGCTGGCCAGGGCGCAGGGCCGGTTACGTGATCTGAATGATGAGCACGGCGCTCTATGGATCGCCAGGGCCCTGGCTTCCGCCCCCCCCCCCGAGTCCCTGCCCATTGATCCTCCTGACGCTCTCTGGGCTCGTCCGGATCGATGGCGAGCCCTCGGCCGTGATGCCACGCCGGATGGCTCTAATTCTATTGGCAGGCGGACCTCATGCGTGGCCCTGCACCGCGGCTAGACGGAAGAGGAAGACTGCGTGAGTAAAAACTTCGGGAGAGACGGAGGGAGAGAGAGAGAGATGTACTCTCCCTCCGTCTCGCGAAGGGAGGGAGGGAAAAGAGAGGGTGCTGTCTGGTGGTGCTGTCTGGGGGTGCTGTCTGGGGGCGCTGTCTGGGGGTGCTGTCTGATATCTGGGTGTGTGTGAGACAGAGGGAAACAAAGACAAACATTGAAAAGACATAGAGAAAGAAGTTAAAAGTGAAGAGAGAGACGGGGAGGGACAGAGAGAGAGAGAGTTTTTACGCACCTATTAGTCCCTTCCAGATGGGCTGGACATTACACTATGCTCCATACCACATTAACATGGCCTGAAGAACATTTTAAATGTCCATATCAAACTGAAGACAATGCACTCAACACAGAAAACACTTTAACCAAACTGCAGATACTCGCACGGCCCCTGATCAAAGTAAACAAACACATATAGCTTTAACGCCCGCAGTGAGTTTATCACCCTCCGTGCCACAAAGTGAACTCTCCCGCTCCCAAATACGTCCAGAAGTATCAACAACTTTCATTGATTTATAAAAACCGTGAGAATGAGAGAGACAGAGACCGAGAGAGACAGAGACCGAGAGAGACGAGGAGAGAGCAGTGGTGTTGTCTGACATCTGTGATGGCCAAGGTATACAGGGGTGAGACTGAGACAGCCGGTCGAAAGGTTGCGTTCGGATCCGACTCGCGACCTGCTCGACTTCACTGCAGCGCTGAGCCAACGCCATCGCTGAGCCTGTGAGCCATGGGACGCCATGGGACGAGCACAACCCAGCGACTGTACCTACTCCCTGGGGAACCGTTTTGCTCTACGATGGTCCCTCCCTCCCTCTCTCCCTCTTTCTCTCCCTCTCTCTCTCTCTCTCTCTCTCTCTCTCTCTCTCTCTCTCTCCCTCTCCTTCCGCTCTCCTCCCTCTGCCTCTCACACTTCTCACTTCCACCTTATGTCATCAGCCACCTCTCTCACACACCTCCCCCCCTGCCCTCTCTCTCTCTCTCTTTCTCTCTCTCTCTCCTCTCTGTCATTCTTCTACCTTGTAAGTGGACCGTGGGAGATGCTGATTGACACATATCCGTTACACAAGAGATTGGATGTACTGTATCTCCCTCGCTGTACCCTTCCCTCCCTCCCTCCCTTTCTCCCTCCCTCTACTGCCTATAGTTAAAGCCGCTGGCTTATTCACCAGACTGGACCAGGTTGAACAGAGGAAAGTACAAAAGCAGTCAAATGTACACTACTGTGTGTGTGTGTGTGTGTGTGTGTGTGTGTATGAGCACATATGCGCAACACCTTAATACATGAGCATTTGCTCATGTGTAATTTGGACCACATGTATGTCTGTCAAGGACTGTGTGTGTGTGTGTTTGTGTGTGTGAGTGTGTGTGTTGGGGCTTGATTGTATCTGTGTGCAGGTGCACTGTCAGTGAGGCATACAGAGCAACTCATAATCGAGGTCGTGATGGAAACGCTAAACGGCTTCAGTGCCAGGAAGTTCTTTCATTGTCGTTATGGCCTAACTAACAACAGTAATAAATACAACTAAAAGACTTCATTGTACATATACACTTGCATAACTTCATAACTTCATGAAGCAGCTAACTGTTAGATCATCCTCAATGTCAATCCAGTTTATATTAATATGAACATTTTCACGTCTCTGAGGAGACAAGGAATCAATTATTACATTTATGATATATGAGGCGGTTAAATCAATTGCGCAACATCAAATTCGCAGTTTTTTTTTTTGGGGGGGGGGGCAGTTTCTCGCAACAATGTAGTCGTAAACACGTAAAAAACAAGCGGCATCAAACACACCGCCACATTCCTCGCCGGTCCGTTTTGGTGACATCATCGGCGAGTTGCAGTTGTGGCCGTTGTTAAATTATAATTATCATGGCATACGAGGGGGCCTCTATTTTTCATGGCCTCGTGGTAGTGAGTGCATGTTTCTGTGAGGCGCGCAAAGACTCGGGACGGGAGCACGCGCGCGCACACACACGCGCGCACACACTCATACACAGACACGCACACGCGCGCGCACACACACACACGCACGCACACACACACACACACACAGGTTGGAAGTGGGGGTCGCGGCCCACCCTGATTTAATTCTATCTGACAAAACCCTTTGGGGCGTGCAGAGGGAGCGAGGAAGAGAGAGAGAGAGAGAGAGAGAGAGGCTTCGGGGCCTCGTCTACCCACCACGGCTAAGTAAAAGCCAGAGATTTCGGCATCCCACCGTATAGTCCCCCGCGCACCAGAGTGGTCGAGGGGCCCGTTTAAATGTGTGTATAATGCAAGGCGCAAGGAGAGAGTTTGTCACTGGGAGGGGGGTGGAGACTGTAAAAAATAAAGAAAGAGAAATACAGTTTATTTGGAATAGTTACAGGACTGACGTGCCCTAGAGATATAATGAAAGAGCGTTTTATGCGGCTTTGATAGGCCTTTTCAGTCAGTAAATTTCAGTTGTTAATTAATTTAACGATTGTTGGTTCATCAAAAACGGCAGTAGTTTGTTATAGTAAATAATAATGCCAATAATGATGAAGATAATACAAACATCAAGTTGAATGGGACTCATGAAAATGACATCGTTTACAATAATTGTTTACAAATGGTTTGGACTACATTAGGGTATTTATCAGTTATTCTAGTTGCCAATAGACCGTTATGCTTCAATGAAAATGTACCTGTTTCACCTCATTTACCAGTGTATAATTAAATCGTTGACGTTCGCTTCTTTATTCTGTTATTGATATATGATCTTTTGTTTCACGACGTAGGCCTACTGTGGATTTATTTCGCATTAAAAAGTCTGTCCCACTTGGCTGTAGGCCTGGGCTGGGCATTATTTTGAGTACTATTTTAATCTAAATATACACGATCTCACTTTTGTTGTCTACTTGTAAAAAAACAGCTCTTGGTGAACATAGAATAGTTAAAAACACAATTACACAAAGGGGTCCACAGCCGAATCCCAAAGTGAAGTCATCCTTGCAGATAATTATATCATTTACATTGAAAGTTAAACATTAATTAACTTTTCAATAAAGTTATACAAATGTTTTCAAATCAATCACAGGCCTACGGAGAATGTAAAGCGGTTGCAGATATGGGTAACTTCCAATCGCGAACAATTCGACGTCAAATGAAACACGAATAAGCGAATTCCATTTTTAGACCGAGAAAGCCACGCAGAGATAAACGAATAATCGAATAATTTGAATGTGTCGTCTCAAATGTTGTATTGTAGCCTACAGCCTGTTGTCCAACGTGAAGGGTTTTCATGCTCTTCTTCACATCTCCGAATAGCAAAGGACCAATGGAATGAACGCGTCAGGGCCAGTAGCCTGAACTTGCGCCTTTAGGTCTTCCAGGGGTGACATGGGGCAAAGGTGTGCGCGACTGTGTTGTGTGTGCGCGTGTGTTCGTGTTGATGTTGCATTTCAACAGTTTCGGCGCGGTGCGGCGCTTGACTGATGGAAATGGGTTAGTAGAGCGCATGACAGTTCGGAAAACAGGACCCACGCTCTTGGCCTTTCAGCACCGGGGCTCTTTAAGATCGTCTGCTCGTCACCGATACATTTTCACGCCAATAATCCTCTTCTGAGTGTGTGTTCACCTTCTTTCGGTGACAGCCCCGGGACAGAGGAATCGAAACCTTTCCAGTCCTAAGTGCATTCTCAGTATTTATGGTTGTGGAAGGACCAGTTGACACACACAAGCACGTAGAATACACACACACACACACACAGACACAGACACACACACGCAGCTCTCCTCAGTCGACATGCGTTAACTAAAGTTTTCCGCCAATGCTTTCAATCAACTCTATGTGCACGAAGAGTAGCCGTGCCTTGCTAATGGGTTTATTACAGCGCATGCGATCCTAATACATGTAAATGACAATGTGTAATGTGTTTGAAGCTAAAGAGCGACCGGGCATCACAGCGCGAGCTCAGCTGTCAAAAGCACTTGGATCTTACCTCGCATGGTGATGGTGGTGCGGCTCGCTTTCGAATGCAGCAGTCATGAAGAAACACACATAAACACTTTACAAAGGCAAGATCCTCAGGCATAAAAAAAAAACGAAAAATAAAAAAAAAGAGTTTAATATTAGCTACAAAGTCGTCCACGTTCGACGAGCTGCACTTCGGTTTCTAAAGCATTCCAGTCCAGAACGGTTATGAGCTTGCTGTGACGCGCGGGGCAGAGCGAGGCACCCGAGCTTGGAGAAGTGGTTGGACGGTTTGGTCGTGCGCGCAGCGAGCATGCGGGTTTTCACATGACATCTGCGCTTTTCCATCTACTGGAGGTTTTCACTGTTTCCCTGAGACGAGGGGAGAGCGCTAGCAAGAGCTTACAGGGACACGGATTGGACTAGCACTTTTTCTGCTCCTCCCACACAGACGTCGCCGTCCGTGACTAGCTCTGCGCAGACGGCAGGCTATAGCCGCGTACTTCCACGTCCGTGTCATTCACATCTCTCAATAACTTTCCAAACGACAAAAAAGAAAAGTTAAAAGTAAAAAAATACGAAAGAATCATAGTTTGTGTCCAAAACAGTCCACATTTATGGAAAGAGTAGCCTGTGGGCGTTTTTAAGCGTTCGTGCAATTACTTGGTAATTTGACTACGCTACACTGACAGATCAATGATTATAAATATGGAGCCTTATGTTCAATAGTTACCGCCAGTGAACCCCTGTTCACCCACTAATTAAAAGTGCGGTTGGGAATTGTACAGAATTTCGATTTAATGAACAGTTCATTAGGTATGGTTCCACAGTATTTTGCGGGTAAATATTTAATATAATGAGTGTTAAATACTGCTAAAGCTATGACTTATCTTGTTTAGGATACATATCTATATATGTATCTATATATAGATATAGATTAATATAAGTATATTTATAGATTTATTCGTAGAAAAAATTACAAGATATTCAGCAGCTGCATTGGTCAACTGTATTCGTTTCAATATTTTCCTCGTAAGCCCTACAATGGCTTACAACTTAAATTATTTCATTAAGATATGTCGTTTTGGGGAAAAGTAAATGGTCCCGTAGATACGTTACGTCAGTGTATCTGCCTTGGCGTGGGAATGCATTATACAGATCTTATGTCACATAAAGGACAGAAGCTCAAATGACATGTCTTATGTTTCCACTGGAAGGGTTGAAGGATGATAGAAGGAAGAGATGCAATGATACACAGTCCAGGTAGATGCGATCCATTCTTATTTACTGAGGTAGACAAATATGAACGAGGTTCTGGTGAGATCAAATCGAATACCTTTACTTTTGTGCCATGTTTTACCGCCATGCCTGGTAGCTGACATGGGGTGACTTTGCAATGTGGCTGGTAAACAAGAATACCCCACAACTGAACACAAAATACTACTTGAACTTTCCGCGTCCTTTTTGTTCAGCTGTGGTTTCACTAGGCACCATCCATGGCTTTGCACAGAAAGATCTAGATGTATGAAACAGGCAGTTGAAGCGCTTGGAAGGCAGGTCTGTTTTAAGTTCCAGCCTGTCCCAAGCTGCAGCCAGCCTGACCACCTTTGACCACAGGCTTCCTCCTGCAGGAGATTACAGCCACGTCTGACCTTGAAGCTGCTGCCTCTCAGCGGCTCCCGCAGCAGAGGACGGGCGGTCCCTCTCTGTCGACTCAGAGCTAATGCCCAGCTGCTTATGCAACTCTGAGCATGTGCAGGTGAGGGACCCGGCGCGTCTCCCTCGTGTGACGTGAGGTGAGTGGGCGAGGGAAGAGGAGGCCCAAGAGGAGCTGGCCCACCCTCAATCCCCCCCCCACCTCACGACCAACAATCAACCCCCCTCACCACCCCGTGGCTGTGCTGTTGACAGCTCCGGAGAGAGAGAGAAAGTGGAGGAGGCGCGACGCGTAGAGTGACAGAAAGTGAGAGAACGAGAGAGTCAGGAGATGTAGCCGAGAAAGAGATGGAGTTGATAGATGGGATGGAGAGAAAGACAGAGTTAAGAGACAAGAGTAGCGAGAGAGAGAGAAAGACGGAGAGATGGATGGAAAGCTGGAGTAGAGAACGAGATGGAGGAGAGAGAGAGAGACAAACCGCCCCAAGCACATCTCTCTGACCTTACATTTAAAATTCCATAGTTTCTTTCATCTTGTCCTTCTTTTGATTCCTTCCCCCTCATTCCTGTACCAACAGCTCCTTAATTGTGATGTTTATAATGACCAAGTAGCATAGTCGTGACAAAAGCAGAATGGTCAGAATGAGGGTCTCTCACATGCAGACAGGCCGACGCTGACAGAGAGAGAGAGAGGTGGGGGGGGGGGGAGAGAGCATGAGAGTGAGTGAAAGAGAACGAGGTTGGCCCTGTCAAAATACAATGAAGGGCTTTTTTTCCCTTTTGGTAAAAGCAATCAAACGTGTCCTCATGTGATCTTTGTCTGTGGGGACGTTAAGGGCCTGGGCAGGACTATGCCCGGCCAGGCCATCTAAGGACCAGAGCTCCATTAAGACGGATTCGTTTCTGCTCATTGTCAAAGGCTTCCCAGTGGGCCCAACAGAGAGCCCAGCTATTGACTGGATAACGACATTGTTATTTTAGACTATTAGCGCTGCTTTTATCAAGAGGAAAGCATGGCTGGCAAACAGAATGGCTGGCTGTATGTCGGTCTGTCTCTGCGTTTACCTGTCTGTCTATTTCTCTATCTATCTGTCTGTCTGTCTGTCTGTCTGTCTGTCTGTCTGTCTGTCTGTCTGTCTGTCTGTCTGTCTATCTGTCTGTCTTGTGCAGCATCAAAAACAAGACACACAATCATGCTGGAGAGATACCGATCAAAGGCAGGTCGGAGAATAAGACTGACAGAGAATGAGAGAGCGATACAAAGACAGAGAGAGAAAGGGAGAGCGGACCAGAAAGTGTGATAAGCTTTCAACGTCGTTTTGGGCATTTCTCATACTTCATTGCCAGGGTTCAAGTGAAGTGTGATGGGACAGGCAAGGAGATGGTGCTAGACAGGTGAAAAAAGGAGCCAAGGCCGGATTTGAACCCAGGCCGTTGCAGTAAGGCCACCGCCCACGAGATATGCACACTTGTCCGGTCAGCTACCAAAGCCCCAAACCTCGTTTCTTTTACTGTACAAGTAGTGACTCATTCATCCAATGGTGTCCTTGAGAGGGCCATCAGCAAGTTAACTTGGGTATAATTAGATAAGTTTCCTCCTGAAAATAAGAAACCAGGTCAGCGGTCTCCCAGGATCCTGCTGCCTCGCTAAAACCACGAGGCTCTCTGCCTTTTATTTTCTCCTGGAACCAGCAGGTGCTTTTTTTTTCTTCTTTTTTTTAAAACTCAGCGATTGTGTGCGCGTGAGAAAGAGAGAGCGCGAGCGATCGTGGATCGTGTGTGTTTGCGTGCGAAGGCGAGCTCTTGTATGCGCGCGCGAGGGCCGGAGAGCGTGCGAGATTGTGCGTGTCTGCGGGAAAAAAGAGAGATGGTGTGCGTGCCTGTGTGAGAGGGACAGCGATACCATTGAAAACGCACGGTGTGGCCGCCTTATTTTGGACGGGGCGAGAGTGTATTTGTGCAGTCATCTGTCTTGAATGTTCCACATATTGTCCCCTACGTAGCTCTTTTTACTGTCTGCGGTATGACATTGATGTGTCAAACGAAGTTTGAGCGAGAGGGGGAGAGATTGAAAATACACTTGAGAAATTTGCAGGAAAGATACCACAAGTGACATAGGCAATTTCTGGAGAAAAATTACTTCATCATAATTTCAATCCCAAAAAGAATGGGAAGGAAAGCCCTGAAGGAGGAGAAGCGTGTCACCTTGAGAAGCACTAGAGGAAACACAAACTCTCTTTTTGACTCTCTCTCTCGCTCTCCCTGTCTCTTTCTTTCTCCTGATCTCTCTCTGTCTCTCTTTCGTTCTCCCTTCTCTCTCTCTCTCTCTCTCTCTCTCTCTCTCTCTCTCTCCCTCTCTTACGAACTACCCCCTCTCTATCTCTCTCTGTTCTCCCTCGCACTCTCTCACTCTCTCTTTCCTGTCTCTACATGACTGTCTTTCTCTGTCCGCACGCACACATGCACACACGCACATACACGCACACAAAGATCCGAGATCCAACGTATAAATTCATTTGTCATGGAGCTGGTCTTCAGACCGATTCCTGATTCCTCAGGTGGCGTTCAGTCTTCGACATCAACCGATCACAGTAATGGCCAAGTAAATGTTTTTTCTCTCTCTGGTGTCTCGTTCCTTTACCCTTAATAGGTCTGCACAAAAAGTAAGTGGTAACCAGTATCATCTAATCGCAGCTTAAAATAGAGTCTGTCAATCTGACTAAACAGGCCCATTGCTAACTGCACCTCTCAACACAATCATCTGATTTTAATTGGATTTCTGTATTATCCCTGTTTTTTTCACCCCCCCCCCTCCCGCACAAAACCATTAAGACATAAAATCTAGTTTTACTTTGAGTAGGCCCCTCCCCTCCCCCTCCCACCCCCCCTTCTCCTTCTTTCCACGCATATGGAATATGCTTGCACTGCCCGGGGCTATCTCTCAAAATAATTTACCAGTGGATTTCGGCTTTTGGAAAGCTTGATATGTAGAACGTTGGCGTTGACGACACAAGGGTTGAGCAACTTCCTAACTTGGAGTTTTCACGTCCGGGGGATGAGTGTGTGTCGGTGTGAGCGGAGAGGGAGTGTACCGGACAAGGTTCATGTAAACAGGCACGTTCATTGCTCCAGCGTCAGTGGCTGGGTACTGCACACAACTTGGCGACGACGAAACGTGGAAAGCTCTTAGGTGGGTTCTGGAACGGGTGTTGGAGTCCCGTTCGGCGTGAATTCTGGAGCAACGTGGGTTAATACTGCGCTGCTCAAGTGAAGGAGACGACCGTTGAACCTTGGGAGTCAGGCAAGAATGCTGACGTGAAACTGAGAGTGGACATTTTAGCGCACACAGCACCGGATGTAGGCCTTTCCGAAGACATTACATTTCTCGTATGTTGTCCCAGAAGAACTATGCAATAACAGAGTTACCCCAAACACTTTATCCATGATAAACGCCAATTGCACTGACTGAAGTGCAATTGCATGGAAAGCTGAATTTTTCAACCAACGCTTTTCTATACCTACCCCCTTCCTGATCATCTTAAAGCTTGACTCTTCACTAAGCCCCCTTTCTCACCCTGAGATGAATAAAAAGACCCTATAGATAAACCCTCTGTCTATATCAAGTCATTTCGTGCCCTGACATACCCTTTAACCCTTGCTCTTTGAACCCCAGCCTATCAGACTGCCGGCTGTCGACCGGCTTCTTCATTGGACCAATAGCAGAACCTTGGGGGACACCGTCCCAGAGATCCGCTTACTGTCTGTTCTGCCGAGCTCGGGCACTAAGATCTTTAATCTGGAGAGTGTGGGGGGGGAATGGGGTGGGGGGGGGCTTGAGTGGGAGAGCAGGCCCTGTGGATGTTTGAACCCCCCCACCCCCAGTTTATGCTAATCCGGAGTCTAGCATAGGGATTAGAGCGCATGGGGCCACACCGCGGTTCTACTCGATACGGAGTTGCTTGTGGCTCGCATATAAGATTATGTCTTTAAGCAGTTTACGCCTATCGCCGAGTGGTTGGAATATTACTTCGGTGACTGATGACTCGCCATGCAATTAGAGGGTCTTTGCACATAAACAGGAGTCTGCTGTTATGTTTACAATAGGGTGTGTCTGTGTGTGTGTGTGTGTGTGTGAAAGAGAGAGGGAGAGAGAGAGAGAGAGAGAGAGAGAAAGAGAGAGTGTGTGTGTGTTTGTGGTCTGAACAAGTGCCTGAACAAAAGTGTTGACTCTCTGAAAATCTGATACTTTGTTTTACGGGCTTCTGTCTCAACCTAACACTCCAGTCTTACCTCTGACTGCCACACACATTCATGCACACACACACACATGCACACATGCACACATGCACACGCACACACGCTGACATATTAATTGATCATCAACATCACCTTAAATTGATAGGAGAATGATTTGACATGTCCCTTTGTTTAGGTTGAGGTACAACGAGTCTGTTAGTCTGTTAATCTGTGAGGATTAACCACAACAATACCCCATGTGTGCGCAAGGGGAGTGAGTGAGTGTGTGTGAGAGTGTCACTGCGCGAGCGTGTGTATGTTTTTTCAGTGAGTGATTTAATGAGTTTGTTTTAGTCTGCCTGTGTGAAAGAGAATTTCAGATCTTCCCATGTTGGAAGTCAGAAGATTTTTGATGATTATAATGAAAGAATGTAGATCAGATGTAAAATATTGATGCAGACATTTGAATGTCACACACGACATCTATGAGAAGAAGGGAGACAAAAGAGGATGGAAACCAAGACAGCAGGTAAAAGATCTCGCTTTGTCGCATTTTTCTACCTCTGTGACAGGACAAGTGTCTTGTGCACAGCATTAGCCAATGATACAAGTACTTTTATCAAAACATCGGATATCTGATTTGACAGTATACTCATATAAGGATGGGGGGGGTGGCGGTGGGGGGGGGGTGGTGAAAGCAGCGAGGATGGGGGGGAGCCGAGTAACGCAGCTTAGGCTAGGATTAGTTAATATTTCCCCGGCATTACGCACGCTTTGGTGAACATCTACTTAAGTCCTGCCTTATGCGCCACTGTCTGGAGCGCGCGCGCACACACAAAAACCCTGGCCCATTCACGCACACACAAAGACCATTAGTACAGTCCAGCTCATCCTCTCAATGCACGGCGGACAGGACGGAAAAACATGTCGAAAGCTTTGTCTTCCCCTGTCTGGCGCATTCATTCCCCCACTCACGAGAGGAGGAGAGATGGGGAGCGAGAGTGGGATGAGGCGGAGGAGAGTGACTCGATCTGTTCACGAAGAGGTTTATGGTTGATGTGGTAATCTTTGTTGGACAGCGGTGGTCATCTCTCGCCTTGTATGTCGAACACAATAGGACGACGGCCACCTTTTGAGCTCACGATGCTAACATACCGTGTTCTCAAAGTAGCAGGGAGTGCTTCATCGCGAGGGTCCCACGCGGACAGTCAGCCAAAGGTCCACATCTGCCCTTTCTCCAACCTTTCCATCAATCCTTTTTCGAAAGCGTTTTTTTTTTATTTTTACGACGAGGTCTAGAGTTCGAGACAGCAGTCTGTCCTACAGTTCTGACTACAGTCATCTTTGATCATTTCAAAG
This sequence comes from Plecoglossus altivelis, assembly GCA_036571765.1. Classification (NCBI taxonomy): domain Eukaryota; kingdom Metazoa; phylum Chordata; class Actinopteri; order Osmeriformes; family Plecoglossidae; genus Plecoglossus; species Plecoglossus altivelis. The sequence goes on from BROE01000025.1 coordinate 3,459,712, forward strand.
CGATTCCAATTTCGATTTTGATACCGTGCAAAATAGATGTGGAGAATATTTTATGTGCGGACCCGTTGCCTGGTTGATGTTCCTCTTTCACAACGTAATCTACATCGGGCTGTTTTTTCGTGTGTGTACGTTGTTGCTCATTAATATAATATGGTGCAAATAAAACAGCCGTCCAACATCTCCCAGACTCCCTGAGCTTTCTGATGTGAGAAAGCGGGCAACTAAGACAACATTTACAGTAACTTCTGAGCGTTCTGTTTCGATGGTACTTGGGGGTAATGCGTGTAGACTGAAACAAGACGTCTTCAACATTACTGTAACGTCCACACGCAGCGCCGCCATTCCGTCTTCTTTTTTTGCGGTCTTCCTTCTTCTATTTTTTTTTCTTCTTACTATCTGTCAGCTTTCATTTGGCTTCTCTTTCCGGGGGTTTCCGTCCACCCTTACTCATCCTCCTCTCTTTGCTCCAGTGACTCACACTCCTGGCTCACCCCGTCCTGCTTTAGCACAGTCCCTTTTACCCAGTTCTAAATTATCCATGTACCCCACATCTCTCTCCTGCACTCCTCCACTCCCTGTCTCCTCTTTCCTGTCTGCACGCTGCATCCCCCTCCCCCCTCCCCCCTCCAGCACCTCTTCTCTCAACTCTCTCTCTGCTCGCTCTCTCTCTCTCTCTCTGACTCTCTCTTGGACTCCCTCTGCTCTCTCTCTCTCTCTACTCTCGCTCTGCTGTTTCACTGCTTTTGCATACGCTCTCCTGAATTCTCCCGTTCCTTTTCTCTCTCTGCTTCTCCTCTCTCTCTCCATTACTGTCTCTTCCTCAACCCTCCACTGCCCTCCCTCTCTTACTCCCTCTCCCTCGCTCTCTATATCTCTATCTGTACCTCCCTCTCTCTCTCCCTCCCTCCCTCCCTCCCTCCCTCTCCCTTCCTCCCTCCCTCTCTCTCGGTCTCTCTCAGTGTTACTGTAGGATATAGGTCAGCAGGACAGCTTGGCTGGCTCGTGTCTAGACTCTGCTTCAGTCTTGGGGGCATGCAGTCATACTGCACACCACAGTGACCAGCGCACACTGCAGAGCACAGGCACAGAGCACAGGCACATGCCACTGCTACTGCCTCTGTGGGTGAGTGGGTGAATTTGCGTGTGTGTTTGTACACAAGTGTGATGCCACACGACCCAAAACAAAAACAGAAGGGAGCATTTAGGAGCAGCCGAAACATCTGCAGACTCTCTCTTTCTCTGCGGTTCACACACACACACACACACACACACGCACACACACACACACACACACACACACACACACACACACACACACCCTCCCCCTTCACCCTTCCCCACAGCAGTCCGCACCCTGCAGCAGTCACTACCATACAGCTGCCGACTCCCCCCCCCCCCCCCCCCACACACACATTTACAAGCAACACACGCATCTAACACACACGCACACACACACACACGCACACACACACACACACACACACACACGCACACACACACACACAGACACACACACGGGGTAAGGGTCGTTGGTTGGAGGCCCTACAGCATGATCGGGCCGACCACCAACATTCACACCGTCTGTGAGGAACACCCAGACCTGCTGAAATGTCACTAGAAATGCCAGCTCCTGATATTTGCATTAGGCCAAAGATAACTAGAGGCACTTTGTACAAATGTAAACATGCATGAATGCTAATACAATTACCTATTAATATGAAACGGGTGTTAATTAGTTTTGTGTTTTTGTGTGTGCGCAGTAGACAAAAGTAATAACCCGTACAAAAACACTACCATGGGAGATTACGAGTAAAATAAAAATGAATACATTTGAAAAGTTTGCACACTAATACAGCCTAATGATCTTTGTATGTGTGTGTGATTGGTGAGGCGGGGGGGAGTCCTGGCAGTCTGTATGGTATGTGACTGCTGAGGGGCGGGACTGGTGGAAGGCCGTGAGAGAGGGTGTGTGTGTGTCTGTGTGTGTCTGGTATGTGTGTGTCTGTGTGTGTGTGTCTGTGTGTGTGTGTGTGTGTGTGTGTGTGTGTGCGTACGGGGCCATGATTCATTAAAAGCTCCGCAGTCGTGGACCCCTTCTCCAGTAACCCTGAATGTCTGGATTCCAGATGTGTCACCCAAGATAACACCCCCCCCCCCCCCTCCTCTCCCACACACCCACCCATGCACATCCACCACACACACTCTCCTCCGGCCACACACCCACCCATACACATCCACCACACACACTCTCCCCCTGCCACACACACCCACCCATGCACATCCACCACACACACTCTCCTCCTGCCACACACCCACCCATACACATCCACCACACACACTCTCCTCCTGCCACACACACCCACCCATACACATCCACCACACACACTCTCCTCCTGCCACACACCCATCCATACACATCCACCACACACGCTCTCCCCCTGCCACACACACGCACCCATGCACATCCACCACACACTCCCCCCTGCCACACACACCCGCTCATGCACATCCACCACACAACACACACTCTCCCCCTGCCACACACAACCACCCATGCAAATCCACCACACGCTCTCCCCCTGCCACACACACCCATCCCCAGTCTCTCCCCACCAAAGAGTGTTAACAGTGCAGTACCCCGCTGCAGTTTCACCACACCAGTGGTTCATTGATTATTGATCCTCGTACACCATCGTACACATCTTTCCGATTCTGGTTTATCCAGTTCCATTCTGGTTGGTTTCGTCGTGTTCCAATCCATGTTAGGGTGTGATTTCTGGGGAATGATCTGAATGCTTGGCTGTCCGACACACGACACTGTATCCCATTCTACTCTATTCCATCATGCTCTTCTCAATTCCAAGGCACTCGGCCCCTTTCCTATTCCGTTGAGCTGTGTTTTATTCTGCTGTAGTGTGGGGGGCTTCTGGGAAAGGTCCGGGGTAGCCAGACATCCTCTGCAGCCCAGCGCTCTATCCCCCTAACGAGGACATGGCAACCCAACCCCCACCACAGTCATGATTCACCAACTGTCACATCCCATTCTACTCATTATCTGAGTGTGTGTGCGCGCGCGTCCGTGTGTGTGTGTGACTCATCTTTTCTTTTTGACTGTTTTCTTTTCCCCTCTCGAACGTGTTATTGTAATAGAAAGGCTTCTCCGCTGCCGACGGCGACGGTGGCGAGGTTGCCGGCAGCCCCGGCGAACGTGAGGTGGCCGTCTTCCGGTCTGCCTAGCAACAGCGGCTACCTGCGACGCGGTGAAATATTGATAGGCGAACGGCGGCGGGCGTTTTCTGAGAGAGGAAGAGATGACTTAGGTGGCGGCCGCAAAGTGTGCGTTCCTCCCCCTCGCGCCTCCTCGTCGTTCGCCCTCTCCCTTCCCTCTCCCTTCCCTCCCCCTCCCCCTCTCTCCTCGCACACCTTCCTCTTCCCTTCTTTTCCTCATTTCGCTTCCTTTCTCACACTCTGCCTCACGCTGATCCTATTTTATCATTCTATCACTTTGCTCCCCCCTCCCCTTCTTCTCTCTCTCTCGGCAAATCTCATGGGTTGAATCCGTAAAAGCTCTGGTCTAACATGTGCCGATATTTTATTTATGACACCGTGTTTAAAGAAAAATCTGCTAATGGAGATCCTCGCGACGAACTTTGGCATTTCTCCACAGTAGGGACCAGGTAATGGGAGAGGCCCTCATCAACACATCGCAACGTGGGGAACTATCACCACACACACACACACTCACACGAGCATGTCCACACTCCGACGCACACATGCAATACTTTCGAGCAAGAGCGTGCCAGGATCCACTCATGCACGTATGCTGGGATACACTTACACACATACACTCCCAAGACCCCCCCCCCTCCACCACATACACACATACACACACACATACACACACACACATACGCACCAACACAAAAGCTTGTTAACATTTTGTCCACTAATGAGGATCAATTGGATTTCCACTTACAGGATAGTCTCACTTCTTTTCCCTATTAAGCGTGAGCCACTTAGTCATGTCTTAAAACAGTCACACGTGCCGCCCCCCTCCCTCTACACACGCACAACACAGTTACATGCACACACACAACACACTAACACACGCGCACACACTAACACGACATGCACACCGACACAACACTGACACAACTCCCCCCCCCCCTGCACCTGACAAATCAGGTGCGCAAGATAACAGAAAAGATCCCTTGCTCTCCGCCTTTGGCCAAGGTTAACCCCCCGCTTAACACCTGGTCTTGAGCTTGAATTGTCCTCCTGGTAACCTTCCCTGTCTATCTAGCGAGGCGCTGCGAACGTGGCCACGTCCCCATTTGTTGTAGGGGCGCAGGGATGCCCAAATCAACGCTTGGATGCCTGGAAATCTCATTCCAGGGCATTAGGGCGGCGAGATGGGCTTTTGATTGCGGTGCAACGTTAGATTATCTGTCATATCTATCAACGGTGACAAGAGAGGATGCGGCGTTCTCTGTCGCATCGCACAATCAACAATATGCTAATAACGCACGCCGGCCCACAAGTGGAGACAACTTGACTTTCAGTGCAGCTGATGGGACAGGCAGTACGACGCGTGCGTATGCGCGTGCGCGCGCGTGTTTGTACCTTTAAGATGCTGCGTGTAGACAACAGAGAGAGAGAGAGAGAGACATGTTGTAAGTCATTCGTTTTGTGGGCGAGAGAGAAGGGGTATGGTGTGTAGGTGCGTGCGTGTGTGTGAGTGGCAGAGTATTTTCTACGCTGATGGAGCTGTACAGCTCACCCCTCCTAGTCTCTCTCTCTCCCTCGCTCCCCCCTTTTCTTTCTCGGCCTCTCTCTCTCTCTCGCCCCCTCTCTCTCTTTCGCTCTTCAGACTCCGCCCTCTCTGAAGTTGCCCCCGGCAATGCTGTCACATCCCATAATGCTCGGCAGCAGTAGTGAGAGTGCCGCGTTGCTAAGGAAGCCCTTTTAGCTCACCACGTCAACGCTGCTATGGTCTATAGTCGCGGCCTCTGCTCCGTGTATGCTATCTACATGAGACAAGCACATCAAGCCGACTTGGCTACTACCCAACTACTCACAAACTTAACACTACTCTACTCACTACCTACTCGCTAAATAAACTCTAAATAAACACTACCGACTAACTACTGACTAACTACTCACTAACTACTCACGGACTAAACACTACTAACTAACTCTACTTACTACCTACTTGCTAAATAAACTCTAAATAAACACTACTGACTAAATATTCACTAACTACTCACTAACTACTCACCAACTAAACACTACTCACTAACTCTACTCACTAACTAAACACTAAATAAACACTGACGAAATACCAACGACTCACTAACTAAACACTAACTACTAACTGATTAAACACTACTCAGTAACTAAACACTAACTACTCACTAACTAAACCCTAACTGAACCCTGACTAAACACTAACTACTCACTAACTGAACCCCAACTAAACACTGACTAAACACTAACTACTCACTAACTAAACCCTAACTACTCACAAACTCTACTCGCTAACTACACCCTAACAAAACACTGACTAAACACTAACTACTCACTAACTAAACCCTAACTAAACACTGACTGAACACAAACGACTCGCTAACTCCGCCATCTTCTCACTCCCTCCTTCTGATGGTCTCCTCTTGACAAGACAACCTTCCTCGGCGGAACAGCATTCTTGCTCACCGCCGCGTCAAAGACCCAGCGCGTCCCTGAGACCGCGGCCCATTACATCGTCAGGGCGCCGTGTAAAGCGAGCGCATCAGCCTCCCGAGAAAGAGACAGCCTTCATCGGGGTTGTATAATGTGCTCGTTTAAGCTAGCTGAAGGATAAGAGCACCGTACAAAAAGCGCAAAACACATTGATCCGTTTGCCTGGAGCTCCAAGCTCAGGGAAAACGAAGGGAGGGGGAACGGCTCGTTCCAAATCAATGCTGATGGTCAATTTGCTGTCAGTCCATTCATCTCTCCATCCATCCATTCATCCCTCCATCCATCCATTCATCTCTCCATCCGTCCGTCCGTCCGTCCATCCATTCTGACCAGACGAGAGGTAATGATCCTCTGCTCTCTCTTTAGCGCCGCTCCGGATGGGAAGCGCAGTTTGGAACGCGCTCCTTCCATCCGCGTTTCATACGGCATTTTTGCGAGAGGCGGATAAATAAATGACACCTGAAAAACGGGCGCTGACTCAGAGGTGGCGCCCGTTTTTCAGAAACCGCCCGTCCTCCCTCGCTTTTCTGAATGGGGAGATGACGCGCGCTTGCTCGGGGTCGCCGGGGTCGGCGTGTGTGGAGGGCTGTGGCAGGGCGAGCTTTGTTGCGGCGCTAAGAGAACGGCGGCTAGGCTCTCCATCCAGCACCTATGCTACTCGGCATTATCAAGCTCATAAAGATGTAGTTATGCAATTTGTCTCCCCATTAAAGAAAAGAATACACCCCTGTGACAAAAGGGGGGGAGGGGGGGGAAATGTAATTACCGGCGTGAATAGCCCTGCTCTTTGCTGTGGAGCGATGGAGAGGGGAGGAGAGAAAGGGCAGAGAAAGGGAGAGCGCGATAGGAAGAAAGACGATGTGATTGAGCCGTGCGGAGGAGGAGACGAGGATGACGAGACCTTGTGGATGTGAGGCTTGGCGACGGGCGGCGAGGAGAGAGAGAAAGGCTCACCCTGCCTCCTCTCTCTGCGCTCCTCTCCTCGCTTCTGCTCTCCTCTCCACCCTCCTGCTCACCTCTCCTCCCCCCATCTCCTCCCCTCCCCTCCCCCCTCTTTCCCTCTCCCCTCCTCTTCTCTCCGCTCTCCTCCTCCGCTATCTCTTCCCTTCCATTTCCCCCTCTTTCCTTGTCTCCTTTTCCATCCCCCCCTCTTTACGTCTTCTCTCGCCCTCTCTCCACTCTTCTATTCTACCCTCCTCTCCTCACGATTTGGCTTCTACGTGTGTGTGTGTGTGTGTGGTTGTGTGTGTGTGTGTGTGGAAGCGTATGTCATGAACTCTTGGCTATGTGGCAGTAGGCTTGTGAGGTCATGTCCGACCTCCCCCACCAAGGGGCTGCTACCAGCTAACACCCCATAGCCGTTCGAAGCTGAGATCCCATCTGAGCCGGGTTTTCCTGCGTTCCCCGTGCTAGTTCTCGAACGTCACCTTCCTTGAGGGGAAAAAGGGCTTCTTCAAGCAATGCAAGCATGTTTCGTTTTTTTCAACAAAAATGATATTGACGCACAGTACAGTATTACAGTCTTGTCTGCATTGCCAATAGAAGAACGGTATTCGATACAAAAATCCATCAATCTACTCCCCCTGTTACGATACGAAATGTTTTCAATACGTTTCGAGTGTGGGCCAGCACATGTTGTTTGTCATCTCTTTTGTCAAGGCATGTGCAAACACATTCAGTATTTACTGTTGAAAGGACATGCGTGTGTGTGTGTGTGTGTGTGTGTTTGTGCGTCATCTTCCAATCAGTTCTGAGTTGTGAATCCTGTCCTCCTAGCCCTGACCGTGATGTGTGTCCTTCGCTCTGACACAACTATGAACCACACCAGAGAGCCTTGTGGCAAAGATACAAAGGGTGGACTGCACGCGTGCGTGCGTGCGTGTGGTGTGCATGCATGTGCGTGTGGGCATGCAATGTGGGAGCGTTGGCGCGCGCGCGCGTGTGTGTCTGCACGAGTGTGTGTGTGTCTGCACGAGTGTGTGTGTGTGTCTGCGCGTTGTGCCAGCGAACGTGCCTGTGGTGTAGGCAAAGACAAAAAAGCCCAACAGTAGCCTGCAGGATGACGACAGGCTAACAAACAAACCTCATCGTGTCCGCACAGCGAGGGAGCAGGTGTGTGTGTGTGCATGCGTGTGTTCATGTGGGTGTGCGTGTCCATCTGTGCGTGTGCATATGGATTCATGCGTGTGTCTCTCTGTGTGTATATGTGCGCGCGCATCTATGTGGGTTCGGGTGTTAATACATGCACACGTGTGTGTGTGTGTGTGTGTGTACCTTCAGTACGTACCGAGCAGGGTGACTGCCTTCGGCATGTGTGCTCCACAGGAACAGTATGTAAATACAGGAATAATTATGTGTGTTACTGTGTTTGCATGGCTGCATTATAAGGCATCTACGTGTCACAAATACTCTGGTTAGCATTGTGTCTAACCTTCACATTACTGACCCCCAGAGCAAGTTCAACACACCCTCTGCAGAGCTTTGACTCATTACTGAACTCTCCTGCTGCCTTAAGTCACTCCATGTAGGCCTGAGTGTGTGTGTGTGTGTACGTTTGCTCTCCTTTTTGCAGAACGACAGCATCTTTAAATACTGCAGCGCACAGCACTAGACAGCATCCACAGTAAATGTAGACGTACGCTTCGGTACTGAAACATGACTACAATGCGCCGTGTTTCACAAACACTGTTGGAAATGGTGTGTATGCGTCGAATGTCTGCTTTTCATTTTGCATGTAGTCGCGCACGCATTTTCGCGTTTGCCTGGATGTAGTTTGGACACGGTGAGTGTGTGAATGGTGAGAGAGGCAGAGGCAGAGCGAGAGAGAGAGAGAGAGGGAGAGACCTTGAGAGAGAGCACGGCTTCCCCCCCCCCCCCCCCCCCCCCCCACCCCCCACCTCCGGTGGAGCTGCTTCCGATTGGCTCCTCCCGTGGCTACGTTGCTCTATCTACCAACGTCCACCGTGGCGGTTTCCAACACGTCAGTGGGGTCTAATCCACCTTTCCCCTGGCCTTGGCACAACCTCTTTGTTTGGTTTCAGTCCCTTGCTCACGGTACAAAGTGTCACACCTCTCGTCTCCGTCGCACCATCTTCCATCCAATGTGTTCTAGATGTTTCTTCTCTGGACTGTTTCACTGTTGAACCATGAATTTGGATGCTGCTGCATTGGATGCAGATTTGAATTCGATTTCAAAGTTGTTCGTTAAAATGTTTTTTGCTGGCCAGGGAAGCACAGTTATCGACACATGTATAGTTCTACAAGAATTCGGATTTACTTAGATGAAGTTTGAGATGAATAAGAGAGGGAAGGAGTTATTTTAATAACGGCAAAATAACATAAATTGAGGCCGGGTGAATCACTCTGGGCTTTAGTCCATCTCTGGCCTAAAAACCTATCCACAGGACTTTCACCTTCGGCAAACTGTTTATCCAGGAAAACATTTCACGCTCTCAACACAGACCCAGTTCCACACAACAACAAGAATAAATGTAAAAAAAATGTTTATGTAATAAATAAATATGTATTTATGTGCCATATTATAAACAGCTGCCAAGAATCAGTATATTAGCCTATTTTCTGTCTTATAATGTGACTGCTGAAAGGATGAACAGGTCTCTTGAGATGATAAATAAATTAACCGATGGTATATGGTTCACTATTTTATTTTAATAATACATTAATTATAATATCTATTTCAGTTGTTCGGGGATGAACTTAGGACGAAAACAGCAGCTGGAGGAATTGGTTCAAGTGCGCTGAAAACCAGCGTATGTTGTGTGTCGAAGCTAGCTGGTTGCTCATACGTCGATAGCTAATGTTGCGAGAGATGTACTCAGCCAAGGTGCTTATGATGAATAATGCGCTAACCAACCAGTGAGCAATATTCTGACTGCAAGATGCACGTTTCCAAGTGAGGCAACATCCTTGCTCTGTTTTTCACTTGGCTGCCTGAAAAAAAGACAAATCTTAAAAAAAACAAACAAACATCCAAACAGGATGTAACAGGTACATTCAAACAGGCACCCCGTCAATAGGCTGGCAGAGAGACAGGGCCTGTCGCCCCTTGACACCCCCCCCCCTGCGTCTGCACGCACCTGCCGACGTTTGTTTCGTCATCAGTCGCTGAGGTTATCTTTTCCGCCCTCCCCGTCTTCTCTCGCCCCCCCCTCCCTCCCCCCCTTCCCTCCCTCCCTCTCCACCCCCTCCCCTCTCGCGTCCCACAGGAGCAACTGTCTCTCTACCTCCTTTATTCGTCATACGGGGGAAACGCTAACGATTAAAAATGTAGACCTCGGCACCGTCAATAATTCATCGAGAGTGGCATATGTTAAATATCTGTTGAAAGCGTACATCTGATTTGTTTTGTAAACTCCACATGGGCGAGTGTGCGCCCGGAGGGTATTACTCTTCATTGGCCGGGCGACACTGGCAGGTAGAGAAGAAGAGCGGAGGATAATCACCCTGGGTCCAGTTCCTCTGGTTATCCCTGGCTATCTCGGAGTGTCTCCGGTTATCCCCGAGCGCCTCTGGTTATCTCTGGTTGTTCCGGAGTATCTCTTGGCTCTCTCTGGTCACCTCAAAGAGAGGCTGTGGGAGTGCGCGATAGACAATAGAGTTGACTTCAGTCAGCATGGTTGACGTCGATAATCGTCCAAATGCAGCGAAACAAACGCGCATCGGATCAAATCCGTTTGGGCTGATGCGTGGTTCTGCTCTTCGCAGCCAACAAACCAGCAGTGAAAAAGCAATTTCAGATCTCCTCTCCTCTCTCCTCCTCTCCTTTTCTCTTTGCCTCTCTTAGTAGCTACGTGTGTGTGTGTGTGTGTGTGTGTGTGTGGTAGAGTTGGGTAGCTTGTTAGTGCCCTCAAGGCCTAAGGCTCTTATTCAGAACTAACACGGAAGGTTCCTCCCCTTTGTTAGCTAAAGCAGACATACAGTACTGCACACAAAACTATGCAAATGTTACAGTAAAGTCAAGATTGAAAATCAACATCATATATAAAGTTTTAGCTATGAGAGAGGAAAGAGGGAGGGAGGGAGAGGGAGGGAGGGAGAGGGAGGGAGGGAGAGAGGGAGGGAGAGATCGAAAGAGAGACTCAGTGACTGAGAGAGAGAGAACTAAAAAGTGGAGATGATGAGACAAAGGGAAAAAGTGTGGTGGAGAGAGAAAAAGAGGGAGAGAGCGAGCGTCTAACACAGATCATGATTATCATGTTGGCAGGATCTTAAACATTAGACACATCAATAGTTTATAGGCCTCCATGGAGTTGGCGCTCAATTCCCACATCTATAAATTACTAAATAAGGACATTTACATCACCGGGACGCTGTTCACTTTCTCTCCTCCTCCCCCGTTCCTCGCCCGCTCCCTTTCTCTTTTCCACGCTTTTCCATCTTCCAACTTGCGGTCCACCTGGCCATCCAGAGCTTGCAAAGGAAAGAAGGCAGAACAAGTGAGGGAGGGAGGGAAACGGAGGGAATATAGGCGGGGATCAAATGGTTACTGACTGCAGGTGAGGAGGAGGAAGGGTCGGGAGGGAAGGGAGTGAGAGAG
>BROE01000025.1:3471676-3494176 GCA_036571765.1 Plecoglossus altivelis
AGGGAGGGAGGGAGGGAGGGAGGGAGGGAGGGAGGGAGGGAGAAGGACGGGAGGATGAAAATGGTCCAAAACCGATTCTCTCGTTCAGGGGAGGGAAGAAGGAGAAAAAGCAAAGAGAACGCAATAGAAAACGTTGCAAAGACCTCGCACCTAAAAAGACACCCATAATTAATAGATGGGGCTCTCCGATACATATGAATAATGCACATTTTATATTCAAGAAAGCACAACCCATAGGGAGGGAAAGAAAGGAATCGTTCCCCGCCAACTAGAACCTTTGTAAAATGTAGCAAACTTTTAATAATTAATCCGCATAAACAAATACCACATGAATAAAGAACACTTATAAAGTCACCCGAGCCACAGGAGTTGGGCGAACTTCTTGCGCAACTTCAAGCCTCGACAGAAAGAGAGAAAGAGACAAAGAGAGAGAGAGAGAGAGAGAGGAGGGATGAGCAAAGGGGGGGGGGTGAACAGAAAAAAGTTTTTATCATGCGCTCTTCAAATTAAGCCAGTTGACGAAGTTGGCGGATCGCGTTTTCTCAAACGTTTTTCGTGGAGCGCGAGTGCGTCCGCTGCAGGTATCAGGATAACCTGAGGGAGAGGTCGACACTGACCCGGTGTCGTTACTTTGGTTCTGGAACTGTGGCGCTCTTTGGTTATCGGTTGCATTGTAATCCTTTGGTCTTTATTGGGATAGCTGACAAGAGCGATAACTCTGTGTGTGTGTGTGTGAGTGTGTGTGAGTGTGTGTGAGTGTGTGCGCGTGTGCCCGTGTGTGACCTTGAATTCCTGCTGGGCCTGAGACAGACCGGAAATCAAGGTCATTCATTAGCTGCTGTTAAACACAACGTCAATTATGGAACAGAGCCATGAACGACTCTCTCTCCCGTTCCCTCCCGATCCCCACTCTCACCCTCTCTCTCTCTCTCTCTCTCTCTCTCTCTCTCTCTCTCTCTGTCACACACACCCTCTCTCTCTCTGTCACACACACCCTCTCTCTCTCTGTCACACACACCCTCTCTCTCTCTCTGTCACACACACACCCTCTCTCTGTCGCACACACCCTCTCTCTCTATCTGTCACACACCCTCTCTCTCTCTCTGTCACACACACCCTCTCTCTCTGTCACACACACCCTCTCTCTCTCTCTCTCTCTCTCTCTCTGTCACACACACCCTCTCTGTCACATACACACTCTCTCTCTATCACACACGTCTCTCTCTCTATCACACACACACGCTCTATCTCTATCACACACACACTCTCTCTCTCTATCACACACGTCTCTCTCTCTATCACACACACACGCTCTCTCTCTGTCACACACACCGTCTCTCTCTCTGTCACACACACATTCTCAGCTCTTGATTTTCCTTTTCCTCATTTCCTCCTGATTTTTTTCCTTCTTTTTCTCTCTCTCTTTTTACAGTACTCCCCCCAAACCCACACACACACACACATAATTATAATGATATTGAAGCAGAGACAAGCCTGTGAGTGTGTGTGTGTGTGTGTGTGGAGGTGTACGGCCAGGCAGTACTGTGAATATGTCAGAAGAGGTTAGTGTGTAGGGGGACAGGACACCCTAGAGTGTCCACATAGCTGTGCCCTAGGGCTGCCCTGACTGGAAATGAACAGCGCGCACACACACACACACACACACACACACACACACACACACACACACCACCACCATACACATCCACAAACGCACACCCAGTCACGTGCACACGCACGCTACAGAAACAGCGGCTTCTGTGTAATGTAAGTATTCAGACCCCTTGACTTCGAACATGTTGCGTTGTGCCACAGAGTTATCGCAAAGGAACTCAACTGCAACCGCTGCCAATCGTTCTACGCTCATTTACCCATTTTACCAACGGTGAATTTAGTTTTCAGACGCGATCAAATATCTCCTTTGACGACAAATAGGCAAACGGGCGTTTCTCGTTCGCGCGGGTGTTCACGCCCCCGTTGGCGTCACGCTCCAAATGGTGACGAAGCGAACCCGGCGCTTTGCTCATCCGTCTACGAGTCCACCTGAGGCAAATACAATTGATCAAACGCAGTTTGCACACGGGCACACACCTGTGTGCGAAAGGCCCCCCCGCGCTCCACGAGACGTGTCAGGACACGAACCGAGGTGTCGATCGGGGGGGGGGGCAGGGTTACGAAACTCCGTCTAAAGCTTGGAGCGTTCCCAGCAGCAAAGTGGCCTCCGAGCGGTGTGTTTGGCGAGCGCTAAGCTGCAGGAACACTATGGAACCGGGAGAGACTTCTCCCTGTAGCTAGCATTCCTCTGTATCCAATGACATTGTGTTGGAGAGGGCCAATGTTCCACATAGCAAAAGGGAGGACGTTGTCTGCCCTATCTGTTTCATATCTAGTCAACAAGTATCCTACATGTAAAAAATGTGTCAGCAGTGTGTCCACTGCTTCACGAAGTTACAGAACTAATACTTCAGATTTGCACTCTCAAGTCCAGTCCTGGCCACTTTTTACAGGGTGTGTGATGTACTGTGTGGATGATGTCAGCTCAGTCTGAGCCGTTCAAGTCCGTTTTCCATTCTGGAGCCTCTCCTCTCGTGACCACACACACACACACGCACAGGCACACGCACACGCACACGCACACGCACACACACACACACACACACACACACACACACACACACACACACAGAGGCCAATCTTACCAACAGTTTAATCCAGGCTATATCAGGACAGTTCCTTCACAGCTGGAGGCTGGACTATTAAAGGGTTCATGCTCATCTGTCTTTCTGTTGGCTAACACAATGTGTCCTTTCTCTCTGTCTCTCCCTCTCTCCCTCGCTGTCCCTCTCCCTCCCCTCGCTTTCCCCCTGTCCCTCGCTTTCCATCTTGCTTCACCTCTCATGCTGGTGTCATCTCCATCTCTGTCCCTCACGCTCTCTCTATCTCTCTATTCCTCTCTTTCTCTCATTATGCCGCCTGTCTCCCATCAACTTTTCTCTTACTCTTTCTCATCCCAACTTCCCTATGTCTCTCCAACTATCCCGCTCCCTCTCCTTCCATCCCTCTTCTTCTCTCTCATTCCATCTCTCTCCTCCTCCCTCTCCTTCCATCTCTTTCCTCCTCTCTCTCCTTCCATCTCTCTCCTCCTCTCTCTCCTTCCATTTCCCTCGTTCCAACTTTATCTGGGTTTTTTTTGTCTTGAAATCAATCTGGTTGACTAGTTGTGTCTCCTCTCTCTGTCTCTTTCTCTCTCTCTGTCTCTCTCTCTCTCATCTGAGCCAGGGATGGCAGGTTGGCATAAACATGAACACGGGAGGGCGTATCCACGGTGAGGTTTCCACGGAGACCTGAGGTCAGGCAGGGTAATTGCTGTGTGCCAGGGAGGCCTGGAGAGCCAATCAAACGGACCAATCTCCAAAGACGCTGGAGTGGTAATATGTTAACGATATCCGTCCTTCGCAACCTCTCCTTCTCCCTTGCTCTCCTCCTCCCTCCCTGTCCGTCTGTCTGTCTGTCTGTCTGTCTATTTCCCCTCCCTCACGTTCTCCCACTATGTCTCCTTTTTCTCTCTCTCACCTCTGTCTTTCTCTGCCACTTTCCTCCTTATTCTCCCTCTCTGTCCCCCATCTCGCGCTCTCTCTCTTTCTCTCACACTCTGTCTTTTACCCTATCCTCTCTTTCCCTCTCCTTCCTCTCTCCGTCCCCCTGTCACCCCCCCCCCCAGTCCTAGTGTAATGACCTTGCACAAGGTAGAGACTGTGTAACCAACGTCTTTCTGTTTGAATATACCGTGTGCGATTAGGACGGCACAGTACTTTAACACTACCTCCATCTGTGCATGTGTCTGTGTGCGCGTGCGCGCGTCCGTGTGCGCACAACACCTTTCAGGGAGAGCGTGAGAGCAGAGCAGCTGTACACTGTCTGAGAACACATGTTAGCTTTGGGTTTCCTCCTCAGATTGTTTGGGATGGGAATTTGGCAGCCTGCGCGCGTGGCGTCCGTGGGTGGGTTTGCCGCGAGCGTGCGAGTGAGCGCACGTGCGTGGAAGGGTGTGCGTGCGCGCGCGCGCGTCTCTGTGTGTGTTTCTCCGTCTCGCTTGTCTCGCGCCTCAGACGGTCGAACGCGGTCGGTCTCCTGGGCTCCCGACCCTCCCGACTCTCCTGACCCTCCCTCTCCGATAAGCCAAACTTCAAAAGGACACACACCAACACTTCTCGCTAACACCTCCCGGTGTGAACACTCACCTCGCGGTGACAACGCACACCTTCCCCCTTACAAGCTCGCTGCTCGAAGAGGCGCGCGCGGAAGGGAAGATGGGAAGATAGGAAAGAGGGTCTGTGCGTGTGGCTGAGCAGAGCACCCAGCCCTTCTCTGCTCGGGCGGATTCGGAACGGAACAGACCTTTCGGAACGGTCCGTGTTGAGCTTCAAATAAAAATGGGATGTCTGGGACACGAGTATAAAATGATGTGTTTTCTCCCTTTCTCCCTCCTCTCTCTCTCTCTCCCCCTCTCTCTCTCTCTCTCTCCCTCTCTCTCTCTCCCTCTCTCTCTCTCTCTCTTTCTCTCTCTCCCTCTCTCTCTCTCCCATCGAATAAAGACAGTCCTTCGTTTCGTACCATTTCTGTTTTCAATCGCTTGCTGAATCTGGAGGACGTCTCCATGGCCTCTACCCTCCCAGGGTGTCCAGCAGAATGACCGTTTAAATCAGATTAGTCGTGACAAGTCCGCTTCAGCCTCTAATGAAAACACCTCTTTATCTGCTAAGCAAACATTTGAAGCCGGGGAGAAAAAAAAGGGGGAAACGACACTCTAATTACCACGAGAATAACTCAACTGAGTAGGTCGATGATGATAAACCAACAGTACAGCACACACACGCACACACACGCGCGCACGCACCCACCCACCCACCCACCCACCCACCCACACACACACACACACCCACACCCACACCCACACACACACACACACACAGGCAGCAGTAGTTTGCACTAATGCAGCCACATGCAGTACTCTCACACACACACGCACACACGCACGAAAGCATACACCAACGTACACGTAGCGAGGCGCACGTGCACGTAAACAAACACACACACGGTCTGCCTCGCTAATGAATGGTTTCGCTGCTTAAGAATGTTGTCCCGTTAGCCGTGACAGGGTCGCCGTGACGATGAGCAAGAGGAATGCCTAGGAAGAGAGCAGACGATATTGTTCGGCAGCGTCCATCCGAACGTCCCCCCCCCCCTCTCTCTTTCTCTCTCACACACAAACACACACACACACACACACTAACCTCGCTCTCCTCTCCCAGACCCCTGTCCCTCTTAGCTCTCGGCGCCCCCTCCAAGAACCCCCCACGGACCCTTGTTCAACTCCAACCCCCCCTATCGCCCATCCCCCCGGGGTCCCCCCGGGCCCCCCCACCAGACCCCCCCAGGCCAAGCAGGCTTGGGCTGACCAGCGCTGTGGCAGTGGGTTCCCAGGCCAGGCACTTGTCATGTAAATGAACAAGTCCAAACCAATTAGAGTAATTACAGCGCATCGTCTTTACTTCACTAAGTGAAGGAGGGACGGAGCGAGCGAGGGAGAGGGAGGGACAGACAGAGGGAGAGAGACAGCAAGAGAGAGGCAGGGAGACACAGTAAGAGAGCGGGAGGAAGGAAGGAAGGAGGGAAGGGAGAGGAGAGATGAGAAGCTCTCAGTCCGGCTTTTCCTGGCCTGTCTTGGGTCTCGGTCTAGACGTGCGTGTGCGGGTGTGTGTGGTTTATGGGGATTTGCTCATAACGTTTCTCGGCTTCCGGAAAAGAGCAGACAAGCACACGAGCAGTCAAACAAGGCATGTACATTTGCATGTCTCTGTGTGCGTGCGTAAATGTGACCGTGCGATGCGTGTGTATGCGCATGTGTTGTGTGTACAATTGCATGTGCGACCGCGTGTGTGTGACGGTGTGTAAGCATCAAGAGAGAGGGAGGGGGCCCGTACAGCAGGTGGTGAGGCTAATGGAGCCCCCTCTGGCCTAGGAGAGTTGGGGTCGGAGGGGGGTGAGGGGGTGAAGGGAGGGGGAATGGGCGTGCGAGGAGGGGGGTCGACATGTATCTTGACTGTCGAAGCTGAGGCTGAGAGCTATTGAGGGTCAGACAGACGGAAGGAAAGAGAGAGAGAGAGAAAAGCAAGATGGGCGGGCGACGCGAGACACAGAAAGAGAGAGAAAGAGAGAGAGAGAGATTGAGAGAGAGCGAGAAGGGGGGGAAGGTGCAGTCAAAGGCCTGGGGGGGGGTGGGGTCCATCTCCCACTTACTGTGGTCAGTCATTCAGCGATCTTAGTGTACCTCTCAGACATCCATACCCCCCCACTCTCTTTTGAAGTACTGTGTGTGTGTGTGTGTGTGAGTGTGTGAGTGTGAGGACCCTCAGAGAGCTAGAGGGTGGATGCTCAGCCCTTGTACACTCGGCTGGGAGTATTGGAGGCACATGAAGCGATCTGGTTAATGCTACAGAGCCTCACCTCGTGATGGCTGGGATCCCCTGAGGTCACACACACACACACACACCCCACACACACACACACACTCCTTCAATATTATTTAGTCCATGAACAATATCCAGCACGTTGAAAAGAGGACGTTGCAACAGTCCTTGCCAAGATACGGTGAACACAACACATGCCCTAGAAGCTTTGCTGCCAGGCTAACCCCCCCCCTCCTGCCCCGCCCCGCCCCAACACACACACACACACACACACACAAACATCCACACACACCCTCTGAAGACACCCCAACTCATTACTCTTTAATAGTGAATCAACATTCCTGTACAATGCAGCCTCAGAAGTCCGTGTGTGTCCGCGTGCGCAATGTGTACTGTGTACTGGGTGTGTGTGTACTGTGTACTGGGTGTGTGTACTGGGTGTGTGTACTGTGTGTGTGTACTGTGTACTGGGTGTGTGTGTACTGTGTGTGTGTACTGTGTACTGGGTGTTTGTGTACGGTGTACTGGGTGTGTGTGTACTGTGTGTGTGTGTGTGTGTCATCACTCCGTCATCACTCCCTCTTGCCCTCTCCTCCTCCTCCTCCACCTCCATTATCCCCTCCCCTTTTGCTATCTCCTCCTCCTCCTCCTCCACCTCCATCATCCTCTCCTCTTGCCCTCTCCTCCTCCATTTATCCAGGTAAGTGTAAGGAAATCTCAAAGTATTCCTTTCTCAGCACGAATCCCACGAAAGCCCTGAGGTCCAGCTATGATCTGGATGGGGCAAAGTTCATGCAAAAACCAAACATTTCTCCTTTAAATGTACTTCAAACACATGAAATATTTAAACGGGAAAACATCTGAATTATTCAGACTTACACGAGTGTGAGTTCACTAAAAACACGACTGGTCACCCGAACCCTGACCCTAACCTTGACCAGAAGCTCAAGTTCTGCCTCTAACAATCACCCAACCATGAAACACCAGATCATTTCATGGATAAAGAAATGCACATTTGAAGTGATGGTAAATATACAGTAAATTCATCTATCATTTGCTGAATACATTTCAGGAATTGAGCTATGTGTGGGGATATAGAGTAAATATACAGGCAAGGCTAAGCTAGGCTAGCTTAAGCTAGGCTAGGCTAGGCTAGGCTAGAAACCTGAGTTTACTGTATATGTTTCCCATGTTATGAATTATGGAAGCAGTTAGCTCTTTTGTTAATTAATTATTACCGACCTGCTGTCTTCTGCAGACTAGTCCCAGAACAAGCTGCTACAGTCTATGTACAGAATAAAACAGAAATATGTTGAGGAAATATATGTCTTTGTTCCAGCCTCTCACATATTCTTTTACATCTCCCAAAAATGGCCTCTAAGCATTTTAAATCATGACAACACACCTTGCGATTAATATAGAAACTGTCCTTTATTAGGACCAGAGACAAAACACTGTCATTTCCCCTCTAGACATACAGCCAGTGCTATAGTACGTTCAAATGTTGTATAATATTCTCTGGAATTCAAATGTGAACTCTCAAGTTAGGATGCTGTTGTCACCTCGTGAGTGGAAGCGAAAGATTTGTTTAGTTTTGAGAAATTTGAGTAATATATAACATTATCAAAACAATCTTGCTGACCACTCAAACTATAATCTGTTGTCCTGGGGAGTTGCTACACAAAGTGTTGCAACGTGTTTGTTTCCATGCTGTGCGGTACATCAACATTACAACTAAGGATACATTTAACATCACGAACTCGAAAGTAATAGAACGGATTCAACATTACCAGGAAGTTATGGAACGGCTAAGATGGCGTCAATTAAACAGATGAAACCATAAATAAAAGAAAGGAATGAGTGAGTGAGCGAAGCAATAACACATCTTTGGAGAGGGAGAAAAATCTAAACAAAAACAGAAAGATAATGAATACAGAATTTTATATTTCCATGTGATATGAATATTAATAGCAGGACAATTAGTATGTCATAACGCCATTATCCGATTCTACGCTGAGAAAGCGCAGAACCTCAGGCTTGATTGATCTCATCAGGACTTCATCAATAATGGATGGCTCCAATCATAGCACTGGCCTGGGAATGTTCACACATGCACACACACGCGCGCGCGCGTGCGCACGCACACGCATAGGCACACACATGTATACACGCACAGGCACACACGAGCGAACACACACACACACACACACAGACACAGACACAGACACAGACACACAGACACACACACACACACACACACACACATACAAACCAAATATCTATATTGATAAACACTCATTATCCTACTGATTACAGGTCCTGAGATGTCTGAGTTTAATATTTAGGTTCAGTCACACTAGTGCACACTACCAGAGTATGGTCACACTAGTACACACTACTGTAGTACAGTCATATTAGGACACACTGCCAGAGTATGGTCACACTAGTACACACTACTGTAGTACAGTCATATTAGGACACACTACCAGAGTATGGTCACACTAGTACACACTACTGTAGTACAGTCATATTAGGACACACTGTCAGAGTATGGTCACACTAGTACACACTATTGGAGTACAGTCATATTAGGACACACTACCAGAGCATGGTCACAGTAGTACACACTACTAGAGTATGGTAACAGTAGTACACACTACTAGAGTATGGTAACAGTAGTACCAACTACCAGAGTATGGTCACACTAGTACACACTACCAGGGTTTGGTCACAGTAGTACACACTACCGGAGTATGGTCACAAAAGTGCACACTACAGGAGTACAGTTCTTGTGGCATCAGTGTAGTACAGTTACAATGGTGAAACTAATCTGCCTGGATACGACCCTGCTTTTAATGTCAGGACCACAACTGAGCTTTTTAAATGTTTACATTTGAAATGTTTACATTTTAAAAAGCAAAACCCTACGAATAGAACTTCTATTTTGCTAAAAAAAAATAGAAATGTACAACACAGTTTTTGAGTTAATCTTAGTCGTTATACATCGGTAATGTGAAATAGCAAACTAGAATCATGCTAGTTTCATCCCAAACATTTCTGGGCATTTGCGACATTCCTTTGGCAGACTGCTGATTCTTCTCGACTGGACGTGAGAAAGAGCATACAAGGAAAGTTACACTGTCCTCTATTGAGGTCCTTAGGTCTCTGGAGGTCTCTGGAGGTCTCTGGCACACAGGAAGACTTGAAATGGAAACAAGTCCATATTGTTTGTTTTCCAGAGTGCTGTGGTGATTTAGCCAGGGTGCCTTGTCTGCAAGGTCGCCTGCCCTCTCCCATCCCCCTCTCCCCATCGCCCAAGGACAGAATCTAACAGACAGATCATGTGGAAGCCTCAAGCTTAAACCATGTGCGCGTGTGTGTGTGGTATCAGGAGGATGAGTAGAAAAGGCAGTAACGCTTGGGGTTGGGTCTTCTATTTGCAAAGTGTTTCATTCGTGCAGAAAGACGCCTGGAGTGTCTAGACGTTCGCGCTTGTAAAGCTCATTCAGATGCTCTTAAAAGCCTCTCCTCTTTCTCCCTCTCTCTCTCTTTCTCTCTGTCCATCCATCTCTCAACCTCTTTGTCACTCTCCACATTTTCCATTTTTCTCTGTCTTTCTATTTGTCTCTCTCTCCATCCTCTCCATCTCTCTCTTCCTCCCTCACCCCCTCTCTTTCTCATCTCCATCTCCCTCTCTCTCTCTCTCTCCCTCCCGCTCCCTCTCTCTCTCTCCCTCTCCTTCCCTCTCCCTCCTCCCCTGTCTCTCTGTCTCTCTGTCTCATCTATCTCACCCTTTCGTCCCCTCTCTCTCTCTTTTTCTCTCTCATCTCTCCCTCTCCTTCTCTATCCCTGCTCTCCATCTCTCTCCTTCCGCAGTCGACCTCCTCCTGTCTCACCGCGTGGCGCTGCGAGGCTCACCGAGGATGCGCTCGTGCCCGAATGCGCGACCCCACCGTTCCTCTCTCCCTCCACGCGTCTCACCCTCTGTTGCACCTCTCCTTCTTTTCTTGTCCCTACTTCCTTCTCTCTCTTTCGCCTCCCTTTCCCTCCCCCGCGGTTATCCCTCCCGCCTCTCCTGTCTCTCCCGGGCCTCCTCCGCCGGGCTTGCCGCTGTTCTCTTTCTGGATGCTTCCGGGACTTGTCCTTCCAGCGGGGACATACCCCGTCCCTGACAGCCAGCTCAGGAGACGACCGTGCGAGGCCATCCTGAAGAGAGGCGAAAGACGCTCGCACCAGACAGGTGCGCTAACCTGTCAGCGTCTGTGACAACGCTTGAGCAAAGGGCCTCTCATCGAAAACAGTTTGATCCAGTGTAGAACGAGAGAGAGAGAGAGAGAGAGAGAGAGAGAGAGAGAGAGAGAGAGAGAGAGCGAGTCCAGGGCTCTTTCGTCAGAGAGTTGGACAGCCCACTGCACTCCACTACAACGCAACAAAAGGACAGGTGTCGGGTCTAGGATTACCTTGGAGATTAGCGGGGCCAGGTTTGGGATGGGAAGGTGTTTCTGTGTTCAGGAGCGGTAGGAGTTTCGCCCTGTTTTAGTGGACGAGCTCCCCTGCGCTCTCTCCCTCTATTTCTCTCTCTCTTTCTCTGTCTCACTCTCTCTTCTCCTTCTGCTAATGTTGCTACTGTGACAGGCTCAAATTTCCTATTCATACACATTGTGTGGTCCCACCGGTGTGACAAACACACCCATGCACAGGCAGTCCCCACACTAACATAGGCACACACACATGCACACACATGCACACACATTCACCTGCATGCCCGCATGTGTGTAAGATGAGCTGGTTCACCACCTTAGCATGAGAAATGATTTTCTATTGTGTATCGGTGCATGTGGGTGTGTGTGGACTCGTGTGTGTAAATACTGTATGCCTGTGCGTTTACAGGTCTGTGGAAATGCCTGTGTGTGTGTGTGTGTGTGTGTGTGTCTGCGAACGCCTTTGTGAGAGTATGTCTGTATACGTGTGTGTGTTTATCCCCACAGCACAGTTTGTGTTCCAGCGCCAGCCTGCAGAAGCCCTGGGACGGTCCACGTCGTGTCGTGTTGCCACGTGTCACATCCAGTCATCCGTCGTCCTGTCATCGCCATGGCTACCACACGGTGACACATGCCGGCTTGTCCCTTCTGTGACAAGCTCGTCCTGTGAAGGACAGAGAGACGGACAGGGGTAGAGGGAGGAACAGAGGACAGCCGCGTGCGTGCATGTGTTCTGCGTGACAGCGTCAGCGAGCATGCGCACGCTCGAGAGAATGTTGTCATGTGCGGACATCCGTGTGAGGCAGAGAGACAGAGAGACAAACAGGGTGAGAGAGATACAGAGAGACAAAGAAAGAGACATAGGGACAGAGAGACAAACAGAGAGAGAGAGACAGGGGGAGAGAGATACAGAGAGACGAACAGAGAGAGAGAGTGACAGAGAGACAAACAGAGACAGAAAGACAGAGAGACAAACAGGGGGAGGGAAAGATACAGAGACAAACAGGGGGAGAGAGAGAGACAGAGAGACAAACAGAGAGAGAGTGACAGAGAGACAAAGAAAGAGAGAGAGAGACAGAGAGACAGAGAAAGAGAGAGGCAGAGAGACAAAGAAAGAGACAGAGAGACAGAGAAAGAGACAGAGAGACAAAGAAAGAGACAGAGAGACAGAGAAAGAGACAGAGAGACAAAGAAAGAGACAGAGAGACAGAGAGAGAGACAGAGAGACAAAGAAAGAGACAGAGAGACAGAGAAAGAGACAGAGACAAAGAAAGAGACAGAGAGACAGAGAAAGAGACAGAGAAAAAGACAGAGAGACAGAGAGACAAAGAAAGAGACAGAGAGACAGAGATACAGAGAAAGAGAGACAGAGAGACAGAGAAAGAGACAGAGACAGAGAGACAAAGAAAGAGACAGAGAGACAGAGAGACAAAGAAAGAGACAGAGAGACAGAGAAAGAGACAGAGAAAGAGACAGAGACAGAGTGACAAAGAAAGAGACAAAGAGACAGAGAGACAGAGAAAGAGACAGAGAGACAGAGAAAGAGACAGGGAGACAGAGAAAAAGACAGAGAGACAGAGAGACAAAGAAAGAGACAGAGAGACAGAGATACAGAGAAAGAGAGACAGAGAGACAGAGAAAGAGACAGAGACAGAGAGACAAAGAAAGAGACAAAGAGACAGAGAAAGAGACAGAGAGACAGAGAAAGAGACAGGGAGACAGAGAGACAGAGAGACAAAGAAAGAGACAGAGAGACAGAGAGAGACAGAGAGACAGAGAAAAAGAGAGACGGTGAGACAGAGAAAGAGACAGAGAGACAGAGAGACATAAAAAGAGACAGAGAGACAGAGAGACAGAGAGACAGAGAAAGAGACAGAGAGACAGAGAAAGAGACAGAGAGACAGAGAAAAAGACAGAGAGACAGAGAGACAGAGAAAGAGGCAGAGAAAGAGACAGAGTGAGAAAGAAGAGAGGTGGCAGGATGACAGAGGGCGGGAGAGAGAACACGAGAGACACAGACAACATGAGGTTTTTGCTGACCCTACGACCCAGCTCCCGTCACAGTCCGGCTGTCCTGTGAACACCCCCCTCCCTCCCTCCCCCCCCAGCCCATCTCTAACCTCTAGAACCATCCTGTGGGTGTGCCCCCCCCCCCAACAGGGTCTGCCGTAATGTCAGTGTACCTCTGGAGGGCCGGCGCGCTCATGCGACCATATGCAGCGTGGTGTGAACTGCGGGAAATGTCACCCCCTCCATTTTTAAAACCCTCCACCTCCTTCTCCTCTGCCTCGCTCAGGGCACCATTAGCATTTAAGGCCAACCCCCTCCCCTCCACCTACCAACCACCATCCCGTCGCCACGCTAACATTTAGCACAGCTATGACGCGGACCCCCAGTCGGTAGGCACTGCCTCCCCTAAGCCTCCACGGTGAAGGCCAGGGGCAGGGGGGTTTGGGGGGAGGGGGGTTTGGGGGGGTTGGGGGGTGGGGCTTTTCTTGCCCCAAGATTCCACCAGTTCGGCCTCCCCACCACCAGTCATGTGTACAATGTGACTGAATTATTAAAGGGGAGTAGGAGGAGGAGAGAGAGTGAGGAGGAGGAAACAAGGAGAGAGGAAAGGAGAGGGGAGGAAGGAAGGAAGAGGAAAGAAGGAAGGAAGGAAGGAAGGAAGGAAGGAAGGAAGGAAGAAAGAAAGGAAGGAAGGAGTGGTGAGGGAAGAGGATGGGGCAACTGGGATAGAGGAGCAAGTCTGTGGAGGGAGGGGGGGAGGGATGGAGGGAGGGATGGAGGGAGGGAACAGGAAGTAAGGATGCCTGAGTGGATCTCATGAACACATGAAGAACCCAGGACACAGTCCTTCTTAAACACATACTCTCTGCTGGCTGGGCTGGGCATCCTCTCAAGTGTATGTCTGTGTGAGTATGGGTATGTGTGTGGTGTGAATTGTATTTTTGGGGTGTCTCATCATAAAATTAGTGGATATACATATATTTTTCTTATATATATATCATTCACATATGTATAATTATTATTATAAGCATAGTATTGTAGTCAAAAATCAACGTTCCTAATCTGTCTGTCTGTCCCTGTGTTGCCTCTGTCCGTACCTTCAGCCTGCTGCCTGCGTTCCGCCATCCCACCCCGAACAGTACCATCTCAACGCTGGAACATCCAGCCAATCAAAAGGAATCTCGCCCAACCCAATCACAAAGCCCTTCTATAACATTTGATCGAGCGTCGACATCAGAGCACTGGCTTTCACAGTAAATCATACTTTTGGTTGTGTGCGAGGGTTTTTCGTCTGTGTATGTGTGTGTTTGTGGGGGGGGGAGGGGGTGTGGGTGTGAGGCTATGTGTGTGAGGGTGTGTGTGAGGGTGTGAGGGTGATGGGCAGTGACAGGTGTTGTGACCGCTGGTTCTCCCCCTCCTCCCCCCTGCCCAGAGGGAGGGAGCCAGCCAGAGGAACACAGATGATTATTTAATTACTGTCTAATACCCCTCCCCTCCCCTCCCCCGCCTCCCTTACAGTCCAATATCCCCCCCCCCCCCCCCCCCCCCCCCCTTCTCCCCTCAGCCTCATCCTTTCTTTATTGATGAACAATCCGGGTCTTTCTTAAATCCGCCTGGGCTTACAGTGCACCCACTCAAATATGTTTGGGCGGGGTGGGGGGGGGGTGGATGGTGGAGGAGGGATAGTCCCCTGACCCCCTCAAGAAGGGCTGCCTGCTCACACGTGCACATCCACGCACTCTCGCACCCGCTCACGCGCGCGCTCGGGCACAGCCCAGGCGATGCGTTGACGGCGGTCGAATTCGCAGATCATCGCCGCGAGACACGGCGTCCGCGGTCCCCAAGGTTCCCGCGCGCACCTGAGCGGACCTCCGACCGATGCATAGATATAGATCGAAGGAGATCGTCTATGATGATCCCATATGGCTGGAGAGAGTGAGAAGTCATGCCCCGCCCCCTTCCTCCCTCTCCCCCCCTCCTCCCCTCCCCGACAGCCATGGGCTGGCTAACACAGCGTGCAGACAAGATGGCCGCCTAATATGTCTCCCGCTAATGACGGTCAGCCAGAGCGTGTGTGCGCGTGTGCGTACGGAGGCCTATAGCATACCCCCGGCACCATCTGTCTGGGAGGTGGCTATTGGGCTGCGTTGCTAACGCTGCCCTCGCCTCCCAACACACACACAAGGACGACCCGCAGGAAGGCAGCGCTTGTTTACACTTTGCCTGCCGTGCGCTGTTTACACAGGACTCCCAAAACAAAGTGAAAATAACAGAGATGGTAGTACTCCAACCCCCCCCCAGTAAACACATAAGAAATAAACTGGTAAACACCGGTAAACAATGGCTAACCGTCGGTAAACACGCGCACGCGCAAAGGCACGAAACGGCCGCGCGCGCCCGCCGTTATTGTGATACCGAAGGCCTCTGCATGGCGTCTGCAGGAGTGGCGCGGGCGAGATTGGATCGCTGGATGTATGGAACGTGATAATGAAAAGGAAATATTCATATTAGGGGAAAACAAACCATTGAAAAGCTCCTCATTGAAGCTCATAAATATATGCAAATCATCTTAATTAGACTGAGGACCTTGGGTTCTTCCTCTTCCAATGCACTTGATTTTTTTTCTCCCTCCCTCCTTCTCCTCATTTGTTTTCTTGTTGTTGTTGTTGTGTTTTTGAAGTCCTCCCCGTTCCCTCGCCTCCTCCTCCTCCTCTCCTTCTCTCGCTTCCCCATCTCTCCTCTCCTCCCCTCCAGTTCCTCTCTGTCTCCTGGTCCCTTCTGCCGGGTCTCTGTGGTCCACAAACTGACCCAGGACCCACCATCCAGGCAGCCGCTCTCCTGGCTTCCTGGGTCCCCTGGATCACCATGGGTCCCAGGTCACAGGAGGGGGATCTGGTTCTGGTGGTCCAGAACCCCCTAGCCCCCCCTCCGACCGCCCCCCCCCCCCCACCCGACAACCCCCTCCATCTGGCCCCCGCCTGCCCCATATAGCACCGACCAATCAGCCTCGATAAAGGGACACATCTACGCGCTCGTCGACCTCTCGCATGCAACCGCATTGCAACCGCATAAAAAACAACCGCATTGCCTTTCGCTGCACGCGCAGACACGGGCAATGTAGGAATCCCAGAGCCTGTGCAACGTGTTGTATGTCAAGTCCCCAGCACCGTCTTGTTAACAGATTTCACCTGATTGCCTTGAGACACGACTCCACAACGCCAACAGACACTGGCGATGTCCTGTCAGCGCTCTCTCCAGTCCCGTTTGAATTGAAAAGACGCCTCTCGCGTCCCGGGCGTTGGCGTGCGTGCGTGCGTCTGCACGCGCGTGTTTGAGTACGAGCGCAGGTGTGGATGAATATGTGTGAGCGACGCTCGCGTCTCTCTGCCAGGTGACGGGGTCTAGACAAGACCACAGGGGGCTTCCAGACACCAGTGACAAAGTAGAGCGAGACGTGGATTACAAACGGCGGCTCTTGCCATTGGCTGGCCTGGCGCTTGTGCGGAGACTCCTAATTGGTTTCCCAGGTTAGAGCTAGTTGTGATTGGGGCTGGGGATTGCGATGGAGAGAGGTGATATCAACAGACACCCAGACTTGTGTCGACGTATATACTTCGACATATATGAAACACCAGATCTCACACCTTTAGGAGGTTCAACACAGCGTCTCTCCGTCTGTCTGTCTGTCTTGGGCCGGGGGGCTCAAAACGCGAGGGACAAACGCAGGCGGAGAGGGTGCGACGGAGGGCCACACCTGCCTGTGACCAGTCACCGAAGGACCCCCCCTCTACTCCCCTGTAACCCAGCTCAGTTGGAGGGTGTGACCCAGTGTCTCTTACGCTGGCCTACTTACAGAATCCCTGACACACGTTCGTGCTCTCTCAAACGTCGCTGATGTAACACACACCACACACGTCTTTCCCCTCAGATTGACGGGCAAAAACATTCAGGCCTTTCAACATTCGGTCCTTGGATGCGTCGATCCAGAAGGAAATTCGAACAAACGGAATCTTTTCTGCATACCTGCATGCCAACGTATGGAGTGGTCGGCCCTCGGGGTACGTACAGGGCATCTTCAACGTCTTAGAAGGAGGTCGCAAATGATCTGGGATCAGCCTTTATCCGGGCCGACGGACGCGAGGCGCGGCGCTGCGGCCGACCTCAGATCAGATTCGACGGCAACTCGCTTCTCTTAATGATTATTTCAATGTTACAAACACACCCGGCGGACCTCTAATTAGATTAAATGACCAATAAAACTAACTTCAAATCTTTGAGCAGGCTTGCAAGACTATCCTTATGCTGCTACCCCTGCAGTTATTCCCAGCTCCGCTGAATAATTCAATATTTGTTTGAATAAATGAACATGAAAAATAATCTCTGATGGCTATGTAGAAAGCAATAGTTAATTGGAGTTAAAGAAAAAGTTTTGCTTTTTTTTCCCCGACTGTCTTGCATTGTACCATTGGACTGCATTCCTCTTTCATGTCAGTTCATTACGTTTAATTTATTAATGTCCAATATCTAATGTGCCAAAAACGTCAGATTCAGACACTTGAAAATGGGGCATTTTCTCCTGGAGAGGGGAGGGGGCACAAGCTGTTGTGAAGCCTCTTGTTGTGACTCTGGGGGCCGAGAGAGAGAGAGAGAGAGAGAGAGAGAGGGAGGGAGGGAGAGAGGGGAGAGAGGGGAGGGGAGGGGATGAGGGAGAGCGCAAGATTGAAGTCTTCAGTCAGACCTGAAGTTATCTTTAACCAAGATCCCCCAGCACGACGCGGCGCTCGGTGCCAATAGGCAACAACTCCGCGCGAACTAACCTCAAAAACAAGGACTGGGGGACGGGAGCAGGCGTCACACAAACAAACCTTCCAACCTCCCTGTGACTTTTCTGGGGGGAAACTTCTTCTGATGCTGGGAGGAAAAGTTTTTCCTCCCCAGTTTCACAACACTCAGTGTTGGAGCACAGCGCCACTCTGGAATACCCAGTGGAGAACAGTACTGTATGTGCACTCGCACCCACCCACACACACACAGACAGACACGCGCACACACACACACACACGCGTGCGCACACACACACGCACGCACACACAGTGTCAAGTAAAACACTCATTCTATAAATTGATCTTCTGGCTGTTTGCCCTTGATGCGCGTCCTTGTGTCATCATGGGTGATCGATGTCTCATTGACTGAGTGGGAGTTAGTTAACGGACTCACACACTGTCACACTCACACATCCATGTCTACACATTTGTTAATACACTCACACACACCCACACACAATTCCACACACGGTGTGGAATACTGTCTTCTTGACAGTGAGTCAGTGTCTACTGGACAGTCCTGGAGACCTGTTGAGATACATTTGTCATTGTTGCTAAACACACACACACACACACACACACGTACACACATACACGCACTGGAACACAATCAGATTTAATTCGAGGTTTCTATGGTAACATCGGACGAGCACAGACTGTTCAGGCGGCTTGTGTGCGTCTGTGTGTGTTTGCCAGTGTTGTTAATTACATATCTGAATAGATTCTGACCTTCCCCACCCCTGATAGAAGTAAGGGAGGACTGGACAGAACCAGAGAAGAGAGTGCCGATTCACACAGAGACAGACACACGGACAGACACACTCACTGACAGACACGCACGAGCCCAACGTGCACACGCTCGCCACACGCGCTCTACGCAGGCGCGCGCTGCGAACGCACGTCGTACGCGACGCACGCTCGGAAAACGCACCTGGGAGCGCACGCGTGCACTCGCACGCGCAACCATGCAGAGACGCGCACAGCCGGACACGCGCACGCACACACACACATCCACGCACATGCACCCGCAGTCAGTCACACACACACGCACCCCCACACACACACACACAGAGGCATTGTTTGGGAGGCTGGGGTCCTGGGAGCTGACGGACACGGGAACAGAGTTCTGCTGCCCTAATGAGCGACTGGCTGTCAGGAACGGTTAGGGCACTGTGAGGCAGGGGCGGAGCCAGGGAGGGGGGACGCACCCCCACCAGCCACACACACAGAGGCATTGTTTGGGAGGCTGGGGTCCTGGGAGCTGACGGACACGGGAACAGAGTTCTGCTGCCCTAATGAGCGACTGGCTGTCAGGAACGGTTAGGGCACTGTGAAGGCAGGGGGCGCCAGGGAGGGGGCAGGGAGGGGCAGGGGCGGAGTGGGGGGCACAGCCTCCACCAGGAAGGAGGAGGAGTGCTCTCTCTCTCTTTCCATGGGTGCCTTTCATCGACCGTCTCTCCCTCTCTCTCTCTCTCTCTCTCTCTCTTTCCTCCGACTCCCTCCCTCTCTCATGCCAAAGGTAAACTCCACTTTGCCAGTCCTCACCCCCCTCCTCTCTTTCCCTGTCTTCAAATGAGAGACTGTGTGTTACTATGCGGCCGTGTGCATGTGTGTGTGTAAGTGTGCATGTGTGTGTGTAAGTGTGCATGTGTGTGCGTGTATGTGTGTGTGTGTATGTGTGTGTGTGCATGTGTGTGCGTGTATGTGTGTGTGTGTGTGTGTGTGTCCGAGGCGTACGCTCTGTGTCTTCTTCCTTCCGCCCAGCGCGTCCGGCTGTCTGCTGCATATGTTAGGTATGCAGTTCTCTCTCCATTACATGAATGTGCAAACCAGCTCTCATTCAATGACAACCATCTGTTTCCGCAGAAACACACGCGCGCACGTGCGCGCGCGCCGACCCACCCACACAAAGACACACACACACACACACCTCTGAACACGAGAAGGGAAACTGCCCTGCTGACACACACACACACACACACACACACACACACCAATCGATACTCAAACTGACAACTTGGATCTACTCCACTCTACTCAACTCTGCAGCACTCTTACTTTGTTCTACTCTGTGTTCCCAAAATAAGACTCATGTTGGCCCCCGCGTACCCCTGGTCAACATCACGCCCTTCTATCGCTACGTGATGGTGCGGTGTAGCTGCAGAGAAACGCCGGTTAGCGGTCAATGGCAGCGCGTCTGACTCCAGATCCGGAGGCTGCGGGTGTGAACATCGCTTTTTGTCGACGAAGACCGAAGAATCAGGACAAAGAATGTCTTCTCTTCGTTATTACAGGAATCGACGCACGTATCGCTTGTAATTGTAACCTTACAGGTACGATAGGTACTTTTTTCTTGACAGTCATTAAATCATTTGTCCCATGCAAAGTCATGGGAACGTCTGACGACCATCTGAGTTGTCTTGGCAACATGGTTCAGTTCCAGCGTACAGTCGACGTCTCGTTTCTGGAGCGGTCCGCTGCTTTGCAGCCGCCGGTTCCAGCGATCCGGTTCCAGCCTACTGCCTTCGGTAGGGGTTTCCTCCTCGGTTTGTTTTGCAAAGTCGTCGTCTATCGAACGCGAGAGGGGAGGAGAGAGGCTCAGACAAGAATCGGGAGGCGCTGTTTCCCCCCGTTGGAGCGTCTTCAACGATGTGTCTTCTCTGTTATCGCAGAGATAAAGCGAGGCTGACTCGGGCTTTTCAAAATACCAATTACTGGTAGAGGAAGGCGTCGAGCATCGTGTGAGGAGAGAGTCTGATGGAGTGATGCTCAGAGCACACACAGCCAGAGCTCCCGCACGCACAACAAAACACAGCACAGATGTTTCAACATAAAGAGCCTTTGAGTCATGTTATCCCCCTATCCAGACAGAGAGACACTCATCCTCCTCCCTCGGTCTGTCTGTCTCTCCACTACTTGTCTATCTACTTGCATGTCTGTCTCTCTACTTGCATGTCTGTCTCTCTATTTGCCTGCCTGCCTGCCTGCCTGCCTGCCTGCCTGCCTGCCTGCCTGCCTGCCTGCCTGCCTGCCTGCATGTCTGTCTCTCTATTTGCCTGCCCGCCCGCCTGCCTGCCTGCCTGCCTGCCCGCCTGCCCGCCTGCCCGCCTGCCCGCCTGCCTGCCACCTCGCTGCCCTGCCGCCCTGTGGCCCCATGCCTGCCCGTCCTCTCACCGCCACGGCGGCTGCGCGACTGACCTGATGCCGTCCTGTAGTAAAGGAGGCTTCCGTGTTTAGCGTCTTGTACATGTCGTCGGGCCTGGGGGGAATGTTGACGTGAATTCTCATAGGGCGTCAGAACTTAAAACCACCGTGAATGGCGCCTTCACCCATCACCGCACTTCATCCGTTCCGTCCTCCGCACCCTCACACGTCTGCTCCGAACCACCCTCCCCGCAGGTTGCAGCCGATCGACCCAAGGCCACAGCCGAGTGGGCCGGGCTTGTATCTACCAGTCCCACATGGGCGGCAGAGAGCCGGCAGGCGAGGCAGCAACCACTCGGGGGAGCGACGAGATCACCAGCTCTCTAGTTAGGGCTGATGTGTGTCTGACTGGCATTGCTCTATAGTCTCTCGGTGCTGGTGGGGGCCCTGGAGGGGTCTGTGACACCAGCAGCGAGTCACTAGACTGTAGATATAAGGAACAGGATGGAGGATGTTGGACAGAGGAGGAGGAGAGAAATAAAATAGACAGAGTGCGAAGTCGGATTCAGGAGTCAGAGAGAGTAGAGGAGGGAGGGTCCTGGTAGCTAGGCGTACCTGAGATGGCTGGGCGTCGGGATGGAGCAAATCCCAGAGGTGACCCCCGAGTGGACGAGAAAGAGAGAGAGAGGAGTAGGGGAAAGGGAGCGAACATGGAAGATCGTGTCGCCGCAATGCAACGTAGAGCTGAGAGAAACCCACCTCCGGGAGCGTTTCAACCATCAGCTTTGTAGACGCTCTAAACTCGACTCGTTGCCATGGATGCGGATCCTCACCACCACATACCCACACCCCACCCCCCAGCACAACACGGCCCCACGGCTAGCACACGGAGTGAGCGTCATCCGCCCCCCCACCCCTCGCCCACACCGCACAACGCCGGGCCAGGCAGCGTAGTGACCGGGTAATCTAATGAATAGTTGTGGATTACAGTTAATTCAGATTCATCTTTAACATGGGGGTGATGAGATGATTACGTCATTTCCAAAGACCCGTCATTCCAAGTTGCCTGTAGGCATGCGGAGCCGGGAGTAGAGAGGTGGTTGTGTAGTTCACCTAGCTGACGGGAGGGTGTGTGTGTGTGGTGTTGGAGTGTGTGTGTGACTGTGCTGGCTAGAGAGAACGAAACGCACATGTGTTAACCAGACACACTCTCAGAGGTTTATAAACTCGTTCATTTGCATCCAGTCTAGACATGACATCACATTTATCCTTTTGTTTTACACAAACAATATGTATTGACCTTGCATGATGAGGGGTCACCTCTCCATTTCCAAGACCACCGCTAACAAACTAACACACAGCAGCCTTTTGTTTTAGTAACTGGTGGGACACCAGGACCCCAGCCTCTCCCCCTGTCTCCCAGCCTCTCCCTCGGTCTCCCAACCTCTCCTCCAACCTCTCCCCCTGTCTGTCAGATTCTCCCCCGGTCTCCCAACCTCTCCCACTGTCTCCCAATCTCTCCCCCTGTCTCCCAGCCTCTCCACCGGTCTCCCAGCCTGTCTCCCAGCCTGT
>BROE01000025.1:3505579-3536807 GCA_036571765.1 Plecoglossus altivelis
AGAGAGAGAGAGAGAGAGAGAGAGAGAGAGAGAGAGGGGAGAAAGATGGGGGAGAGAGAGAGGAAGAGAGAGAGAGAAGGTGGAAAAGAGGAACCGAGAGCGATACAAAGGGGAAGAGAATGACAGCTAGCAAGAGAGAAGGAAAGTGAGAGGTAGAGAGGTAGAGAGAGAGAGAGGTAGAGAGAGAGAGGTAGAGAGAGAGAGAGAGAGAGAGAGAGAGAGAGAGAGAGAGAGAGAGAGAGAGAGAGAGAGAGAGAGAAAGACAGCGAATGTGATACAGAGCAAAGTGGAGAGGGTGTACTGTCGGGAGAGGGTGAGAGAGGCAGGAAGTTATGGAGGAAGAGAGGAAAAGAGATACAGGTGAGAGAGGCGGAGATTACCTAACATCCCAGAGTTGGCCCCGGTGCCTTGTTACAGTAAGAACAGAACAACACAGGTCTCTATGGACAGCACAGCCCTGCCCATATTCCCACACGCACACATACACGCATGTACAGACGCACGCACACACAGAACAGCCCCACCCATCTTCACATACAACACACTCACACACCTGCCCATCATCACATGCACCTAACACGCACCGCAGCCCCACGTATTTTTTGCACACACACGACACACTCGCACCACATTCACACAGCGCGCACACCACAATCCCTGCTCATGTTCACCCAAACTACAGACAAACAAGCAGGCAGGCAGGCAGGCAACCTGTAACTAACAGTCAGGCTGTAGGCTATGTGACTAAAGAGTTCCCACCAACCCCCAGAGTGAGTGTGTTAGTGAGTAAGTGTGTGTCTGTGTGTGTGAACGTCCTAGACCCCAGAACCAGGTCCAACAGGGCAGGGCGAGGCTGGAGGGCCCAGCTAAGGGCCTGTGACCACAGCTAAGTGAAGTCTCTTTC
Organism: Plecoglossus altivelis; assembly: GCA_036571765.1. Classification (NCBI taxonomy): domain Eukaryota; kingdom Metazoa; phylum Chordata; class Actinopteri; order Osmeriformes; family Plecoglossidae; genus Plecoglossus; species Plecoglossus altivelis. The sequence goes on from BROE01000025.1 coordinate 3,506,484, forward strand.
TTCCTGCTAACTTGTTTAAGGGATCCCATGGCTCTCCCCCGGGGACGCTAACAAGCACTCAGAGGATCGTCTTTCGGTCACCGGAGCCCACCTTCACAAATTCACAGAGAGGCAGCTACGCGGGGCGATATGTGTCATGAGAGCGCCCGAGATCTCCCCCCCCCCCCCCCCCCCACCCTACCGGGTTCCCCTCCCCTCGTGGTCGCGAGCTATCGTTCAGTCCGGTTTCGTCGCCTTCGAAATCACCTTTTGTCAAAGGGGGTGGGGGGTGGGGGGGTGGGGGTGGGGGCAGCTAGCACGTGCACGGAGGGTGGAGGAGCCGGCGACTACATGACGGATGACAGCGAGCGGCTGCCCCTGGACCTGACAAGTGATGCTGCGAGGGGGGAGAACCCCTCCTCCTCCTCCCCCCCCCTAGGCTAGATGGAGCCTAGTTCAGACAGGTCTGACCTGTCACAGAGGAAGGGAGGGGAAGAGAGAGACAGACAGAGAGAAGAGGGGAGGACAGAGAGACAGGGCAGAGGGACAGGACAGAGGGACAGGACAGAGGGACAGGACAGAGGGACAGGACAGAGGGACAGGGCAGAGGGACAGGACAGAGGGACAGGGCAGAGGGACAGGACAGAGGGACAGGGCAGAGGGACAGGACAGAGGGACAGGACAGAGGGACAGGACAGAGGGACAGGGCAGAGGGACAGGGCAGAGGGACAGGACAGCAAGCTTTGTTGGCAGCCAACACTTCCTGTTTCTGTGGCACAGCCAGGTGGCCGACCAGAGAGAAGCTGAAGTTCCCATCCCGGACCAGGCCTGCCGCACACGGAGTTAAACCAAGTGCCCCTCTTGTGTGCACGTACCTGGACGCTCTCCTCAGCTCTCTGGGTGCAGTGCATCATGGTAGTGAAGGTCAGCGTGGTGATCAGGCCACCCAGGAAGTGCTGCACGCTCAGACTCAACACCGCCATAGCTGTGGAGCCAAACACACACACACACACACACACACACACACACACACACACACACACACACACAGAAGCATGGCTTAGTGTACCACAGAACGACCCCACTGGCGGTCCTAGAGAGACGTTGACCGGCTCCCTTCCCATCCCCTCCCTTCAGCAGCTGTCCCCTCTGCACCCCAGCCCGTCCCCTGACTGGGAGGGTGGGGGTGGAGGTGGGGGTGAGGGCGAGGGTGGGGGTGAGGGCGGGGCTAAGGGTGGTGACGAGGGTGGGGGCGAAGGTGGGGGCAAAGGTGGTAACGAAGGTGGGGGTGAGGGCGAGGGCAAGAAGGGTGACGAGGGTGGGGGCAAGGGTGGTGACCAGGGTGGAGGCAAGGGTGGTGACGAGGGCGGGGGCAAGGGTGGTGACGAGGGTGGGGGCGGTAGCCAGGTTGGGGTTGCAGAGGCTGTGCACAGCCCAGGTCTCTCACAGATCTAACACAACAGCTTCCTGCTCCCATGGCTGCTAAATTATTCACCTGAGATTTGAGCAGAATAAGACTTCTTTCTGTGTGTGTGTTCGACAGCACCTACAAGACGCAGGCCTCGGCTCATCAGAACAGAAGGAGGAGTGTGTCTGAGTGTTATTGTGCGTGTCATGTCGTACTTTCAGAACGTTTGATGCACAATTGCTTCGGTAACATCTTCGTTCTTGGTTTATGGAGAAGAAGAACGTTCCGGAGACAACCGCTATTCCTCGCTGCGTGCGGCTGTTTCTCGACGTAAGCTACTGGCGTTGTCTAAAACGTGCTGGATAACATGACCCCGAGAAATGACGCTTGGTGTTATGGAATTGGACGGGCCAAAGAGAGAGAGAGAGAGAGAGAGAGAGAGAGAGAGAGAGAGAGAGAGAGAGAGAAACTGACAAAGGAGGACAAGAAAGACAGTCTGAGAGAGCGGGGAGACAAGAGAGAGGCAGAGAGAGGGGGATGAGAGAAGTAGTCCGAAAGAGAGGGGTGAGGGAGGGGGAGAGTGAAAGAGAGAAAGACACCGAGGGACAGATTTACTAACACTACCGCAGTTCAGGCTGCGTCTGTTTCTGCCAGTTCCGTAGTAGCGCCCGCTATGCGTCCTCATTTTGCGTAGTATTGATCAAACCTGACACCCATCAGGGAATCAGCACTTACTCTGCCCTTAAGCGTAATGAGCGCGCCTCTAAATGAGCAAACACGGGCCCGAACGTATCTACCATGGCTCTTCCTACGAGAAAAAGAAAGCGCAATCTTCAAATTAGCGTCGGGTGATTTCGGGTTCGCGTAATTGGAAAAAGAGCGATTCTCGTGGCCTGAATCCTGTCTGCTCGCCGTCTTGGCTTGTGTCATGGCCTTGCTCGGATCACTACTGCCACTGAATAAGGTAGGCTACATCCGTACACACAGGAAACGCGCTTCCTTGTTAAGACCGGTTTTTCAGAGGCGGCGAATTTCCCCCCGGAGGATAGAGGCGCACTGTTACTGTCTTTGTAAATAATAAACAATAAGAATTAGGCGCGGAATATATCATTGGTCGCGCTTTACGCGTATCTTCCCACCTACCTGGGTGGAACTCCCACTTTCCCCATGACCCTCCCCATGACCCTCCCACGACCGCATATTGAAAGCGCAACTTGCCTGTTGTCCCTCGTCTAGCAGGCAATCTGCGATTGTACCCACACGCGCCCTGTTTGTAAAGAGCCCGCATCGGTTGAGTCAGTATTGGCGAATAATTAACGCCTGGAAACATGCGCATGATAAGTCTAACCCAGAGAGAGCTAGGGAGGGGGACAGAGTGTCAAAGAGAGAGAGAGAGAGACACACACACACACGGGGGAGGATAGGAACAGAAAGAGTCAGGGAGAGAGAGTCAAAGAGATAGAAACAGAGAGGGGGGAGGAAGGTGACAAGAGAGAGAGTCAAAGAGAGAGAGAGAGACAGAAAGCGGGGGGAGGAAGAGGAACCAAGATTGAGTCAAAGAGAGAGAGCTACCTCCCTGCCTCTACCAAACACTCCCAACACATCTCACCCTCTGTGGGTGTGGTCCATCCAGCAAACAGTGCAACGTGCTGACGCTCGGAGCAGGTTTGGGTCGGTCTCTACACCCCCCCCAACCCCCCCACACCCCCCCTCCCACCCCAACCCACCCCCCACCCCCCCACACACAAACACACACAGTCTCTCTCTCTCTCACCTTTAATGAGGGGGGAGGGGTCCAGGATGGTCAAGAGGGAGATCTGGAACACCATGCTGACCGTCCGCATCGCAAACACACGGCGCATCAGGGAGCCGGTACTGTGGGACACGGACACACACACACACACACACACACACACACACACAGAACAGAAGTACGACCGTAAACAAAATGTACAGTCCTTCAGACGGACAGCTGGACAGCAGGGTGATTGCCAACATGGCCTGACTGACGAAGCTGCTCTCAATTGGCCCTCGGCTCCTCGTTCAGCGCATGCGCAGGCGTTCGACAGGGGGGCATTCTGTAAAGAGCTTTCTTATAAAAACTCTACCTATGAGAGTTTATATAAGAGAGCTGTGTGTTTGAGGGACACAGCATTGAAATATGGGGGGGGCTTAATTTTCCGTCAATGGACACACACACACACACACACACACACACACACACACACACATACACACACACGCACGCACACACATCCTCTCTTCCTAGAGCCCAGTGTCTCTGTGGGCTGTCGTGCTCAAGGGTTAATCAATAACATAAGGAGCTAGCCAGCATGGGAGATCATTAGGACCATCAACCCTCCACATACGTGGGTGTGCACTACATGTGTGTGTCTCAGGGATAAACAAAGAGCTAATCACTCCCTAGAGACTGCTGTCCATCACCATTTGGAGCGATGTCACATACTGTATCTCTGGTTTCTATGAGGACAGAACACATATAGTGTATACTGTATATACCCTGTTGCAATGGAGACAGCACATAACGCTACAGACTCGTGTTTCTATGGAGAGACGACATACATAGTGTATACTTGTACACCTGTTTATCCATGATATAGTATATACTGAACCCCAATTCCACCGAGAGACCGCATTTCCGATATACACCTCCTGTCTCCATGGAAACACGGCTGTGCACACACCTCTAGATCACTGGGTCCAATGGATGCACAGTACACCTGGGGCCAACACTTCCTCCCTCCCTCCCTTCCTTTCACCTTTCCAACCGAAAACCAATCCTCCCCATCATTCACATGCTAAAGACATTCCTGCTCTGGTTGCTTCCTTCCTCGTCTTGTCAATGTGCCTCTTTCAGGGTTGGGGAGGAGGAGGAGGAGGGGGGGGGGAGGTAGGAGGGAGGTGCTAATGGAGTAACACCTCACACAGCCCCTGGTCCAGTGCTGAGTCGCTGTCTGGGCTTGTGTACGGGGAGGGAGGGGAGGAGGGAGGAAGGGAGGGAGGGGGGGGGGGGGGGGGGCGGAGGGTCAGATAGGGTCCGGTCCAAACAAGCTTTTAAGAGCGTTGGAGAACACTGGCAGGAGGGTTCGCATACAACTCGGCATGTGGGAACTGTGTGGGGTGAGAGTTTGTGTGTGTGTGTGTGTGTGTGTCAGATGAACTTACAGCGATGCGTGTTTGACAATTGCAAACCTGCCACGAGACCGGAAGTGTATCGGAGAGAGCGCAAGATATGAAGAAACACGGTGGGAATAACCAGTCCTTTCCCCCTCATATCCTGTTCCAATCAGAACGAGAGGCCGGCTTGGCAGACAGAGACGCTGAGTTCAGAACATAAACAGACCAGCGATGCGATGCGTGCGCAGGTCCGAGTCTCTCAGAAGACATGCGGCTGGCCAGGACGGATCCTGGCGTTGGACACCAATGTGAGGCGCAAAATAACAACCTTGCTCTTTATTGCCTGCATTTCATCACACCAGCCGCGGGGTGTGTGCGTTACCTGTGTGTACGTGCGTACACCTGTGTGTGTGTGTGTACATGTGTGTGCGTGCGTGCGGGTTCTAATTGAAGTAAACACAGCCCTGTATGACAGTGGAGGGAACCCCCGCTGGGTGAACTGTGTGGTGTGAGAGCAGCGGGTGGGAGGGAATCAACTCCCTACGCCCACACATGCACACACACACGCAAACAGACACACATGCACACACATACACACACACACACACACACACACACAAGCATACACACACACACACACATGGAAGCAGACACACATGCACACACACACACATGCACACGAGCACACACGCACGCACGCAAACAGACACACAGGCCAGTACAAGTGTAAACACCCACATACACACACATACGCAGTACCTGTACTGTGCGAGCAGCAGCCCGCCCAGAGAGGAGCCCATGATGGAGAATCCCATGGCAACCACGCCGTTCCAGAACCCCAGCTCACGCGCAGTCATGTGGTGGTCCAATAGGAACAGAGGAAACATGGTGACTGCTCCCTGCTCACCTGGCAGGGGGGAGAGGAGGAAGGGCCAAAGGTCAGGGAGGGGTGGGGGGTATAGGTGAGGGGAAGGGGGAGGAGAGGGGGAGAGTTAGAGGTCAGGAGAGCAGGTGGGTTAGGCAGGAGGTCACCACAGGTTCATATCAAAACCTGCTGAGCAGAAACCTAGGAAACTCCCAGATCTGACTAGCTACGATCCAGCTAGCAGCTGTAAACCACATTAGCGACAACCTGAAGGATGCGTCAGGGCCTTGTCGTTCTACTAAGAGAGATGTCGACACCTTGTCACAGGTATTCGCAAGGTGTAGAGGAGATGAAGGCTGCGTTCAGAGACCCCGGGAGACCGAACGCCGCCGTCTGCCACCTCCAATCCCGGTCTCCGCCGCAAGCACGGAGATGTTCCAACCGGTTCCGCACGCAGACGGGCGGACAGACGGACAAGTTTGCCGACGCGTGCGTCTGTCTCTTCGTCACAAAACGCGGCGCACCGCCTGCTGTTCCGGGAGAGTGTCAATAATTGATGTGCGTGACAAGGTGATAACGATCCGGGGTAACTTTATCAAACGAGCGTCACGTCGTGTTCCGACAGACGCAAACAGAAAAAGAAACTTCCACCTCCCGTGAAACGAGCCTAACAGCACTTTCACTGTTTTGGGGAAGAAGGGGGGGAAAAAAGTTTTTTTTTTCCAGACAATATTATTTCACCGCGTGGTGTCGAACGAGGGATAATGTTCCCGATGAACGGAGGTGTAAAATATTCAGAGCGTGCGCCATTATTAATGGAGAGTGACTTCAGAACGACAGCGAGACCGGTGCCGTGAGTGACAGCTGGGAGACTGCGCGGCTGCCGCACAGCCATGTCGCCGCGCACACAAGAAAGCAGGCGAAGAAGAGAATATATCGTTCCTGAATCCCTCCCTCCCTCGGCACGGAGAAAAACAAAAATAGAGAATGAAAGGAGAAGAAGGCGAGGGGAAAAAAGGCCTCGCGTAAAGCAGAGAATGGATTAAAAAAGGAGCGTTCTGTCGCTTTCTCTCAGAGCAGCGCGCTGAAAGGCTCATGGTGAGAGGGTGTCGTGTCGGAGGGCAAGTCAGTTCTCTGACAACGTGACACGCCAGCTAAACGTGAAGAGGGAGAGAGAGGAAAAGAGGGAGACCGACAGTCAGAGAGAGAGAGAGAGACAGTATGGGAGACAGAAGAGGAGAGGGAGGTGGGGAAAGAGAGAGAAAGAAGGGAGGGAAAAGAAAAGGCAGTTGGCTTCTGAAGTTATCCTGAGAGCAGGAGGCCTTCTCTCTGTTCCTGCAGGCCGCACTGAGAGACATGGAACCAGGCCTACAAGCAACCTCAGAACCCCATAACAGCATGTCTCCTTCTAAAGAAAAACACCTTGACTATTAGCATTGGTTAACCCCCCTCCTCCCCCGCGAGGCTCTGTCCTGGCCGTGCGAGGGACCCAGGAGGGGGCCAACGGCCCTGCCGGCTGCCTCCCAGTCAGGAGGGCCGATGTTGGGGGAGAGCAGCCTCCGGGGCTGCGCCCTGCCTTTCAGCCCTGCCTTTCAGCCCTGCCTTTCAGCCCTGCCTCGCAGCCCTGCCTCAGCTCTGCCTCTCAGCCCTGCCTCGCAGCCCTGCCTCGCAGCTCTGCCTCAGCTCTGCCTCTCAGCCCGCCTCCCGCTCATTATTTCTTTAAAGTAGGGAAGGAGAGGAACACAACAAGCCAGGGCTGATTATTCACGTCTATAAATACTCTCAAAGCAACGATTGTCCATTTCAGCGGGGATTTCATTAGACGTGCACAAAGATGGGACTAGCAGTCGGGGGGGAGAGGGAGGAGGGGTGGAGAGGGAGGAGAGGAGGGCTAGGTAGAGAGGCAGAGGAGGGTTCGGGGGCAGAGGAGGTTGAGAAGGAGGGTGAGAGAGAGGAGGAGAGAAGGGGTAGAGGGGAGAGGAGATAGAGAAGGGTTATGGAGAGTCGGAGGGGGAGGTGAAAGAGAGAGTAAGAGGAGGGAGAGAAAGGGGGAGGGAGAGAGGAAGGGTGAGAGAGAGGGAGAGAAGATGGTTAGAGGGAGGAGAGGGGGAAGGAGAGAGGAAGGGTGATAGAGAGAGGGAGAGAGGGATGGTGATAGAGAGAGGAGAGAGGGAGGGTGATAGAGAGGAGAGAGGGAGGGAGAGAGAGACTAACTGATGTTTAGAAGAGAGGGCTGAGAGAGAGAAAAACAGAGAGCACGTTGGAGGAGAAGAGAGAGGGGGGAGCAGGACACACTGTGAGGTGGGTAGTGAGGGGGAACGAGGACTGGCAGGCTGACAGGAAACAAGTGTGTGTGTGTGTGTATGTGTGTGTGTGTGTAAAGGTTACTACAGTTGGATGTTTTTAATTTAGTTATTGCAGTCATCATCTATTTTAGTTCCAATTCCACATTCATTTTTTTGGTTGAGATTAACAATGTTATTTTTCTTACAGTTCCGTTGCTTCTTGAGGGCTTGTTGGATGTTATTAGATAGTAGGCTATACTGTGGAAAACTACAAGATATGTAGCGAGCCGAACACGTTTGTGCGAATACCTTTGGAAAAGTCAGGCTACTGTACTGGATAATCAGTGCAGTGGTTTGTTCAGCTGTCTGTTTGGGATCAACAGGTAATGGAACTAGGTTGAAAACTGGAGCTGCTATTGTCATTATCTTCACTATCTTTATTATCTTCACATTCTTAAATCGGGACTGAACCAAAGACACAAAAGACAAACCACTTTTTCTTGTGATTTTCATTTCGGGTTAGTAAGTTAGTTAGTTGTTAGTTCTAGGCCCAAGCAAAGTTCATTTTTGTGTTTTTGTTTGTTTTACGTTCCGTTTCCCTGGTGTGTGTCAGCGAGAGAGGGAGAGAGAGATAGGAAGAGAGGAGAAGGAGAAGAGAGGAGCAGAGAGGCAAAGTGAGGAGAAAGAAAGAGCGAGGTCGTCAAGGGGTGGGGGAGGGCTAAAGGGTGAGGGGTCAACGAGTACGACGGGGCTCTAGTCCACAGAGCTTAGCCTCAAGAGAGATCGGCAGCAGATGGATCAATGAGGACAAGCTGGAGACAGTCACAAAACAACACACACACACACACTCAGGCATGCACACACACACAAACAGGCATTCAAACACACACACACACACACAGGCATGCACACACACACAAACAGGCATCCAAACACACACACACACACACACAGGCATGCACACACACACAAACAGGCATCCAAACACACACACACAGGCATGCACACACACACAAACAGGCATCCACACACACACACACACGGGCATGCACACGCACACACCGGCATGCACACACGTGCACACATCAGCACCTACAACCCACCTAAACCCTTGAGGAAGACCAGAAAAACGCCGAAAACACGGAAGCGAGTTTAGGGGAGGTTCCATTCAGTGACGGGCTCCGCTCGTCCAGAGACGGCCAGTGACAGAGAGACGCAGACCGCACGCTGCAGGCTGAACTCAACCGCACAAGGAGGTGAGAGTTTGAAAATGGACTGAAAAGCAAGTGCGGAGAGACGAGCCACACAGTGAGACGCAGCGCCACCGAGTTCTGAATCCGAAAGAGCAGACTGTGGCGTTTGTTCCAGGTAGGTGTGTGTGTGTGGTGTGTGTATGTGTGTGTATGTGTGTGGTGTGTGTATGTGTGTGGTGTGTGTGCTGCGTGTACGTGTGTGTATGTGTGTGGTGTGTATGTGTGTGTGTGGTGTGTGTATGTGTGGTGTGTGTATGTGTGTGTGTGTGCAGGTGTCACTGGGTTCATCATCCCCCCTTGCTCTGTATATGGTCTGAGCTGATTACTGGTGAACGTCCCTTTCTGTCTCTCCCTCCTTCCAACGTCTCCCTCTTTCACTTCATCTCTCTACTTCTCTTTCCCTCTCTCATCTCTCGTTTCTGTTCCACACTTTTCTTTCTGTCAAGCCCTTTAGCCATCTTTCTCTCTCTCTCTCTTTCAGTCTCTCTATTCCTCCATCTCCCTTTCTCTCTCTCTCCCTCTCCCTGGGCCCCATGTGGAGGTGGTTCATTAATTCATCCTCCCTTCAGCCAACCTCCCTGTAGCCTCCCCCTCCATCCCCCAAGACCATAACCTCCAACCCCTGCTCCTCTTCACCCTCCCTCCCCTGAAATAGGGGGGGGGGGAGGGTGAGGGGAGGGGGGGTACTGGAACCAAAGGTCTGGAGACAGGGTCACATTCTCTCCCCTCCAATTCCCTCCCAACCTCTCTCCATCCACCTGGTCAGTTCCCAAAGAACATCTCCCATCAGGAAAAACTGGACGTTCTAACCCCGCCCCCCTCTGTTAACACACCAGTTAGCTAGTCGTAGCTACTTCCTATATCTATTAAACAACTACTACTAGTAACTATACTGTAGTATCTACTAAACAGCAAACATATATATGTATGTACACTGTATCTACTAGATACTGTACTATAGACACACAATCTTTATCTCACACATATTGAGTGTACGCTATCTTGTTACAATCCATTATCATCCATTATCTAGCCTACGAGCTACTATACAATATTTATACTATTTCTACTAGTGACTGTACTGTACTATGTCTACCAGCGACAAATACTTTATTCATGCCATCGACTAGCTCAATATTACATCTGAAGTAGATACTTGCCACATACTTTCTCTACTGTTTCTACTTGCTGCTATTGTCTCTGGATTCTGTACCAGGGTCGCTCGACAAGCCGGAACTCCCTGCTATCAGGGCATAACTGATCACCCAGTGTGTGTGTGTGTGTGTGTGTGTGTGTGGTTGGTTAGACCAGACGCAGGCATCCACCACCCCATAGAGCACGCTCGGAGCTCCATGGTTTCGGCTCATGGTTTTCCTGTGGGGCGCATCCAGGTGCTCCTAGGACTCTCATTAGCGTGGGTTTTTTTATGAATATATTCGGCGACGGACTTGTCTTTGGTGTAAGGTGCCATGTCTAGGAGTGTTGTTGTTTGTGTTCAGTTGTTGGGTTCGATGGTATTTGGTGTGTGTTTATTGATGGGTGTGATTGTGGGAATGATGTTTATTTCTGGATGTTGGGTCTGTCGTTATAATCCCGCCGTTTCGGGGTAGACGAGCGATTCTGGGTTGGGCTGTTGTCTTTTCGGGGTTTGGGCCTGCTGCCCGCTGGGTCGTCTAATGGGTTCTTTGAGTCTTTGTGTTGGTTTCTCTGATCTAGCGAGCCTGGTGAGCACTTGTGCATCCTCCGATTAGCTGGCCATCCCCTAACTCCTCTCCTCTCTCTCTCTCGTTTAGCACGACACCACAACGTGACGACGCACCGACTAGAATGCGCTCAGATATAGACAATGCCAAACATCCAACGCTATGTGTTGGCAATATGTTGCGTGCACTTGCGGTTCGGCGCAGCACAACCCCCCCCCCCTCCCACCCCTACCCCCACCCTCACCCCACCACCACCACCACACACAAACACACACCAATGTGATGCAGCATCTCCTGTTTCGGTTTTCATGGAGAAGAAAAAAAAAAACGCACAAACACACACTTCTGTACAGCACACACACACTTCCTTATGTACAGCACACACACGCTTCCTTATGTACAGCACACACACGCTTCCTTATGTACAGCACACACACGCTTCCTTATGTACAGCACACACACGCTTCCTTATGTACAGCACACACACACACACACACACACACACACACACACACACACTGTATACAGGCACAAACACAAACAGTACACAGACACACACTACACACTGTCTTCAGTCAATCAAATGAGTATATTTATTAGCTGGTCATCTTGATATGGACTATATAAAATGATGAGTTTGTGGACTATCTGCTCTCTGTGATGCTGAAGACATGAAAGGACAATGCGATGTGTCCTGACAGTGAAACCTTCAGTCAGCACCGGACCCTGCATACGAACAGGCCCGTTCAAGCTTACTAACTACCGACCCTCCTTACTTCCTTCAACAAACGTAATCGTCGTCAGACAGAATGCATGTGGCAGCAGGCCCATCTGGTGATGGAATATGGAACTACATCTCCCAACAGCACCCTGGTTAGAACAGTCGAACGAGTCTACATAGAACTATTACAAACACGTAGGGCAACTGAGAGCTGATTCGTAGGCAGGACAAAGAGCGTTGATGTGTTCAATGTTTGCTTTAGGACAAGACTCACCAAGTTTGTATGTGAGGACATATAGCACAGTCCAGGGCGTTCCTGGCACAGCCATCAGCTTCCTCCACACCCGCCACGGATGAACGGCGTCCGCCCCGCCCCTCCTTCCCTCCGTCTGACTCCTCACGCAGTCGTCATCCAGCACGGGCGCCCCCCACACAAACAGGGCCACGCCGCAGTACACGCACGCCAGCAGCAGGAACATCCAGCCCCAGCCAGCCACGTCGATGACGGCCAGGAGCCCGCCCCCGGCGAACACCGAGCCGGCCTTGTAGCCCACCACCTGCGCCGTGTTCCCCAGCCCCAGCTCGCTGCGCCCCTTCAGCAGCCCCACGGCCGCCCCGTCCACCGCGATGTCCTGGACCGACGCCAGCGCGTTCATGGCCAGGAGCGTGCCCACCACGCCCCAGATGTGCGCCTCCGGAGCCAGGGCGGCGCTGGAGAGGCAGGTGAGGGCCAGGCCGGTGACCGTCCCCACCAGCCAGCGCCGCTTGCTACCCACCCTGTCCACAAGCGGCGCCCACAGCACCTTGAGCACCCAAGGGAAGTAGAGAACCTTGGTCAGGCCGATGCGGGTGAGGGAGTGGCCGGCCCCGCGCAGGTACACAGGGAGGAGGGAGGACTGAAGGCCATAGGGGATCCCCTGGACAAAGTACAGGAGGCCCAGGAATACCAGCTTGTCGTTCATCGTCCACCTCGACCGCTTTCCTCCACAGACACTGAATCACTTGGGTTCAGGTTGTCATGACGCTGGCTGGGAAGGGACCGATCTACAAGATCAGTCAGCCTGGTAGAGATGGTTAAAGAGACAACGTGTGCTTTACTTCAGCCCGCAGGTCTGACATGAATAACAAGCAAAAACATGTGAAGCAGCGAAACTCGTGATGTAATGGACGTTTTCTGCACGTTTATTTCATTTGTTGACATATGAGGAAACATGTCATGCAGATTAAATACATCTAATAAACTGGACAGCAACTAATAGCAATTATTATTACAAATGACCAAGTTCACCCAACTACTAGTAGTGTAAAATAACTGTGACAGCTGTCATATATTTGGTACTAGGGGTGTGGAGAGCATTTGTAGCCTCCGCGTTTGTACCATATCATATGAGGCGAGAGTATGAAGGTAGCTAGCTGTAAAGGCTAAAAAAAGTATAATTATCTGCAAGCTAGCCATATTTCCAGCCAATACCGAGACAGAGAAAGACGTAACGCTGTCAAATTGCAATGACAGCTGCAACCAGCTACTGTAGCTTGTTGCTAGTTAGCTAGTAGGTTAGCGAGGAAGCTAATACATGATAGCGCTGGGGAAATGTAGACTACTGTAGCATTTGCATGCAGCGTAGCATTATAAAACAACTAGTGTGATAATGCTCCTATGCATACATAAATGTAAAGCTGTTTCAGAATGAGCTGTGTTAGCTATTGCTAGCGTCTTATATTTCCTAAGAACATACTGAATGAGTGGAACCGGTTGTCTGAAACTGCTCCGCTCCGTGAGCACACTGCAGAACAACATTCCAGTTGCCAGGTTTGTGAGATCTAACCCTCTACGGAAAAATGAAATGATCGTCAAACTATAAGTCCAATGTGTAACTGAAGCATCTGTAACATTTCTATAATTGTAATTCAATTTCAAGTTTAAAGGAACTCTGGGTGTAACTTTCTCCACATAAAATGTTTAAACCTGGCAACCACACAAAACGACAAAATTAGCATCTGTACCTTTCATTGGTTAAAAAAATAAAATAAAAAATACAAACCTGGAGGCTTTTCCAAAGCCTTTTCCCATGCCAGTTGTAACAATCAGAAAGTCTTGTTGCTACTCTATGGGATTGTAAATGTTGTGAAAATGGTAGATTACTATACACCATGCAAACTAGGGTCACACACATGTGCACACAAAAATACATACACACGCCAGCCCAGGCCCACTCAAACGCACCTGTCCAGACACACAAACACACCATCCCAGGAATGCAGACATACTTTCAAAGAGAGAGTCTTCCATTGTTTACTCAAGAACTGTGCAGACAGTTACCCAAACGTTTTTTTAATCATTCAATTTGGGATCATTGAAGCGAACTGATTTCATTGGAAAAGCTGCGTGGCGTTTGATCAAGAGAGACTAGTTCTGAACTCATCCATAACAGCAGATAAGTTGCACAAGGCATGCAGAGACCTGTTTGGACACTTGAAAGCTTACGATTTTAGAACAATGAGTTTCTAGGAAGGTCTATGCGCTGACGGACATTAGGCAAACATGGAGGCGTGCAGAGAGAAGTACAGAATGTGATTATATTGCACCGTACTCACAAGCATGGAATGTGAGAATGCTGCAATCACTTGTGTGCAATAGCCCCTTTGAACTTTTACAACCAAAGATGAGTCTATGCATGTGTATCCATAAATACGAATTATTATGAATGTGTGCAGTCGAAGTAAGTCTATATCACTTCGGCTAGGATAACTTCTTCGGCATTGTGTTTTGAATAATGATGCTGAAGACCAAGTTAACCCCACTAATGATAATATTCACAGTTAGAGCCACGTTTTAACGTCGAATAAACCTTAATAAAAAACCCAAAAACAACGTGCATCTAATGTATTTTCTTTTCAAGCTTTTCACGAACGTAACCAACCATGTAAAACACCTTCTGTCTTTAATAAGTAGCTAAGAATTTTGTGCACGCCTTTTATTTCTGTGGGTTGTTGTAACAAGAGTACTTCGTCGTAGCAGTACCTTACCTACCGCATCTGTACTTGTTTGTACTGTAACATTTGTTGGGGTGCAAAGGATTGCATTCTGTGTCATAAAAATGTGGAGAAACCAGATTGTTTGATAAGAGATAAACCACGTACGCAATACTGAGTCCCGTCTTTGAGTTCAAGATGTAGTTTCAGATTTCACCACTAGATGGCCGCGTCGGCAAGTCCAATACATTCCAGAGACGACAAGTTTACAAAAGAATGTAAAGAGTGGGTGTTAATAATTAGCCAGAAACGAACAAGATATTGCATATGGACGTGATATCGTGGCAAAAAGACAGACATCACAAATATACAATATAACAAAGCTTTATTGGCAGAAGGGTTTTAATCCAGCAAGCAAGCCCTGCCACACCCTCAGTGTGATACTCTGGGTCACTGTGTGCATTCCTCTACCACCCCAAGCCACAAACACAGAGATGTTCATGTTGATAATGCCATGTCGGGACCACAGCCATGCTAACATCCATCCTTCTCCCATCCAACAACATGTATCCAGGACAGGCTCATCATCAGAAGCTAAGCTAACATCGCTGTTGGTCGTACTAGTTTACCTGCACGACACGAGCAACTTTTCAACATCCTGCCCTGGCTAAAATGTGACTGTCAGGGTTTCTAACTCTTGCAGTGGGGAGGAAGCACGTATACAGGGGTTGTCACTTAAGAAGAGAGGAGTTCCAGGACAGTTCCTACGCGTTGCCCTGGTTACAGCAGAAGAGGTTCATCCAGGTCAGTTTTCTCCACAAAGAGCCAGCAGAATCCTCTCGTAGTCGCCTTTAGTATCATCCTGACAGGAAAAGACCGAAAGGAACGCACATCATCAATGGGCACAAGTTCTGGCTTGACTCATTTGCTTGTATCTCTTTAGTAACAAGTGAGCATTGAGAAGGTTATTTTATGCTGACTGAACTGGAATCGCTGACAAAACTGAAACTTGTTAAAAAGCGTCTTTGAAGTTGTCGTAGCCGTTTGCTCACCAGAATGTCCTGATACAAGGTTTTGCCGAACGTCTTCTTGTACTCCTGCTTGATCCGGGTCAAGTCCACCTCGGAACGGCTCACCATGATTCGGGTCAGAATCTTGGTGCGGGTTCCGGAACCCTAAAGAACAACACCCGGACAGAACTGAGTTCCAGAAGTTTCAACTTGATTGTAACAGACTGGTTTGTTAATATTATGGACAACTGCATGTGACATTGAAGACATTTATAAAAGTGGTTTCTTTCGAGGCATCGCTTGTAAATATAGACCATTTCTTCACTAGGACCGCTGAAATCCTTTCAGAAATCAGCACTTCTAATCCTTTATCTTTAGCTGGCCTTTCAACATTCATTTTCGCTTTTGATAATGATTCATGATTTTTCTGCTAGACAAATGTATAAAATAAGTAAGACTTTACCTTCATGGCCAAGTTGAGCTTCTCAGCAAAGAAGGCTGGCTTGCATCCTGCACACTTCACTGCAAACACACAGAAGCACAAAGTCAACCAATGACAAGCTAGATAAAGGTTAGGTCAAGGTCGCGAGGAACACGGTTTTGTTGTCGCTCACCTATCGCGATGAGGCAGCTCTCGATGTCCCCTTTCAGCTCCAGATCAATGGCTTTAGCCACGTCCACCTTGCTGTACTTGGAGTACCTTTCAAACACTAAAAGAGAGACGCAGAAAGCCGTTATTCCTTTCGAGTGTCACAAAACCGTCATCAGACTGGAATATTAAAAAAAGGGAGACAACGCCAAAGGGAATTACAAATCACGCGTCATGATTGGACACGAAACGCTCCAACGCTGAGCTACACCCATACCTCAAAGTATTTATTGGAACGTTCCGTCGAACTTTGCACGATCGGCACACAGCTTGTGGTTGGACGTTATGGCTGGCTGCTCAAGGACAGACGGATGGAGAGATGGAGGGAGGGACTCACCTTTCCGCAGCTGCGGGGGGCTCCTGCTGGTGAGAATGTCGATGAAGACCGAGCAGTCGGTGCCTTTCCTCTTCTCCCCGGCCTCGTAGATGGCTCTGGCGTCGCTGTCCGCCTGCTCCTCGTTCACGGTCAGGCTCTCGCTCCTGGCCGCCTGGTGGAGTGGAGGGAAGACGTTCAGAGGGCGTGGGATCCTAACTCCTAACCGTTCAACAGGGCCATAATTGGCACTCCCTGTCCTTTCCAGACACACACGCGCGCGCGTTCAGACATGCTCACTTGTCCAGACACACAGACCTCACCCTCCCTGGTGAAAAGCACACACCTTGCAAAGCGAGAGAAGGGCATTCCTGAAATCACCGCCTGTATCCGACTTGATGTCAGCCTCCAGTTCCTTCTTGAATTCTAGCCATGACAACGGAGCAGACGATTAGAATGGAGTGGGACATACGCTGTGGCGTTTCCCATGCAGAGCGTGTGCGAACGTGGTCCAGATTTATGGCGTTTCCTTGTCTAGCACTGGATATCTAAGAAGTAGCACACCTTCTTTGTAAGCACTCTTTATATTGATGATCTCTTTGTTGGTTCTGGAAGCCAAGATCTCAATCAGAGTGTCCTCATCTGTACCCAAACCCTGAGAGCGAGAGATGGATAGAGATAGAGAAGGATTGACAGATGTTTAAGATACAACTTTGCCAGTAACAATCAATCAAAAGAACAACTTGCTCAATAGCTGCCGTCAAGCGTGATAAAGGTGGAAAGACGGACATCTAACTAACCCAGCAGGAATAAAATAATGACAATATTTCACTACTTTTTTAGCATAGCGTCGTCACTCTCTGCCACCGTCTGCAGTGTCCATGTGTGTGTGCGTGCTGCATACCTTCATGGCCAGTTTAAGCTGCTGGGCATCGTACTGTGCTGGTGTTCTCAGCAGAGCCATAACCACGTCCTCCAGCTCCCCCTTCAGAGCTGCCTTCAGCGCCCCCTCCAACGGCTGGGGGGGGGGGGACACCATCACATGGTCAGGGCACTCACACACAACCGTTCACCAACCATTCACAACCCCTCACCATTCACAAAATCGTGTATGTGTGTGATGAGGACAAGAACACACTAGTGTGTGTGTCTGTGTGTGTGTGTGTGGTTGCCATACCTTTCCGCTGGCCTTTTGGTAAGCTGCTTTGATCTCCTGTCTCTGAGCATTGCTCCTCCTCACCAGGATATCAATGATGGTGTGTTCATCCACACCTACACACAGAGGTGTTAACACAGAGCATGTTAAATCGGTGTAACACCGCTTCCTTTCCCAAGCATGGGAAGTAACATGGGACTACAGTGGTCGTTCAACAACTACTGCTGCTGTGTCCACAGTCCGGACAAGACCTCGGTTCCTAGGCTGGCTCGTTTCATTCGATCTACCAGCCACACAGAAAAGATGCATGTCGGCACACGCACACATTCTCTTTGTGTTTGACAAGGCATGGTTTCCTGTTCTGCAGTGATACACAGAGTGCGCCTGTGAAGTGACGTATGTGTGTGTGTGTCAGTGTGTCACCTTTAGCTTTGATGGCCTTATCCAATATGCCTGCATCACCACCGGCACTGAAGTGAGGGTCTGGCTTCACAGTTCCCTCATTGGGCAGGGTCTGGGAGAGAGAGAGAGAAAGTGAGACCAGTTTTGCCACAAGGACACAGAAGTAACTGGCTATAGCACCGCACTTAACGAGTGCAAGATAGAAATAAGGCCAAGCAGATAAAGACAAGGGAGAGAAAGCTGGAGGTTTTGGTTGTGTTTCTGAAGGGAGGGGCTGACATTCCTTCCCCCATGAGTCACAGCCCTCACATGGTTGTATTTCTCTCGCAACTCTTCACTTCGCAACTCTACTTTCATCCTGCATCTTTCTGACGAGCCTCTTTCTTTCGGACTTTTAGTTCCTCTCTCTTTCACGCGCTCTCTCTCAGTCATTCTCTATCAATATACCTCTTTCTCTCTGCGTCCGTCCGTCCCTCCCTCCGTCCCTCCCACCCTCCCTCCCTCCCTCCGTGTACACACGCACACAGCTAAGTTTTTCCACACAAGCATACCACAGGATGAGAAAAAAAGAGCGCAAGTGAGCGGTTGGCATAGTAACGGAAGTGTGGTCGTACTGAGTCATCGGGCATGCCCATATAGACAGTCTGCTTGAGGAACTCCTGTATGAAGGACATTCTGAAGCTGGAGTCTGCAGAGAGAACACACACACACCACAAAACCAGGAATCAATACAAGAACATGTCATATAAAACAAAACTAGGTCATTAAAAACTAGATTTAGAGTTTATGTTGAGGCTAACTTGAGTGAATTTGTTCTCTAATGGCTCCTATTGTTTTAATCTCCAAAGAACACAAAAACACAGTGTAGAAAACACAGACAATGTATACTTAACACGCAACCAGAAGCACGTATAGCAAGGATGGAGAACTGCTGGTTAAATGAATAGAACAAAAGCGAACCAAATTCTGCTTCTGCCAACATAAATCTGGTGACCACGCCCAACTGAACTTCAGAAAGTAAATATTATCCGAAATCAGGCTCCGGCCACATAGATAGACAACTGTCATGATTTGTTCTTACTTTCTGACATTCTTTTATCTGTAGGTAGATTATTATTTTACACAATTTAGAACATAAAGCGCTTCGGGCGTAGCCACAATTTCCTTGACGCGCCACACCCACGAGCTATACACTCCACCTGAGCGCAATGTCACCCGCAGAAAGCACCAACGACTAGAAAATGATCAATGTTATTCATAGACCTATGCGCGATAAAGTTGAGAATCTTACCAGTCTGGGTAGATTGGGGTTCTCAGTGAGGCTGATGGGAGTATTAAGAGTAAGGCTCGAATATTTATACACACGGATAGACCACACCTAACCACTGGTTCAGCCCACACTCTCTTCTTTGCCATTGGACGGGAACAGCTGTTTGCGAGACGACTGATCTTTCCCAAGCGTTGAACTAACGCAAAAAAGTTTTCCATACAGTGGGCGAAGTGCAAAAGTGCAATGGATCTCATTAAAATGTTACTGCAAGTGAAGGATTTTTTTTAATCACGGGAGAGAAGCAGGCTGTTATTAGATGTGTTTAGAAAATGATTTTTGATGTAAATCTGTAATGCTATTCCTTAGTCGTGATTTTGTAGTGAAAGGACAACTTCGTTGCATCTTTCCAAAATAGGTAACTTTAAAAGAAAAGACAACGTTACGATTTGTTTGTAAATGGTGTCATTAAAATGAAAATGAACTTCAGTCATTGGCTACGCAACAAAATGTGGTTGCGCAACAAAACCTGAGTAAAAGGGTGTGCTTGACTCAATCGAACGATTGTACAACCTCACATTATTGAACCATCAAATCTCATCTGCTCCTGAAGAGCCCTTCCTAGAAGGTGTAGCTAGTGACGCAACCGTCAAGGTGGGATGCCAGTTATGTTGTTTGCATGATTGAGAGTTGAGACCTGACACGACCTATTTACCACCTACCCGTCTAACCACTCCGCCCTAAACAATAGATGACGCCCACAGGGGCTTTAGAGCAAGAACGGTGAAAAGAAGTGCTGCTTTTACCAAATTAAGAATCTCCTTGGTGCAAGGTATTTCAGCCGGTGGCCCAGGAAGGGAGGAGAGCCAAGGTTACTTCCTGTAGAGGAAGTCCGGATGTTCATTTAAAAGCAGCCGAACAGGTTTAGGCCCCCTTGTGTTCAGCAGATGATGTCAGCTTGTGCTCAAACATCTGGGCTCACGCTTTCACATCCGCAAACAACCGAAGCAGTTTGGAACCTTTGCTGTCTTGCTGGAGAAGCTCTGCGAGACACCGCGACTCTAACCAAAATGAGCCGTGGTGAGTTTGTGGGCTTGAGGAACAAAACACCATGATTCCCAAACAGGGAGTTATGCTATGATATAACCGGACACCATTTACCAACTGAATGCCCGGTTTTGACGCTTCTCTCTGATGTCATTTCACCTGATTGCATATGACAACAAACCACCGTTTATGGGCCCGTGTCGCGCAAAAGAAATGCAGACTGATTTCTTGACGCTCTATATTTCGGATCTGTCTACAACCTACTACTCTTGGTCTAAATGTATAGTAACAAGCTGTTGAGGACCAGAGCTAAGTCCTGTTGTCTCAAATGCCCCCCCTCCCCACCCCCACCATCGCTGCCTGCTGCCAACCTCCACAGACCCCCCCAGCCCCGCACCAACCCCACACCCCCCTCTCCCTACTCCCACCAAGGATGAATGTGTAGGTATTGGAAGTATTATGACCCTGAAACAAACATGGTGATGGGGGGGGGGGTGGTCTCTCTCCTGGACCGGCAGATAAAGAGGCGGCATCCTGTTACAATCTCTATCGCTCACACGAGAAACCCGAGGACCGGTTTGGAGGCCTCGGCGCTGGCTAGCGCGGGGCAAGCTAATACCTGGCTGAAACTCCATCTCCAGGAGGTTTAATATTTAAACAGTGTTGAGAGTTTCATGCCCTCCCCAAAAGACTGAGTCAGTCCGTAGCGTCCCAGCAGTCCATCTACACCAGCGCAGGACAGCAGGTCGACCTCATCGCCGCTTCCCTGAGCGCCTCATATCTGACCTAAGGTAAATGACATTAAATACAGCCTTCTGGAACTGATTTGAATCAAGATGTTCATGACGCTAGCTATTAATGAGGTGAATATGTATCTGCACCGTGGCAACACTGAACAGCTACATAAGTTGTAGAGTTGATTCAGCCATATTGTCTCGGACCACATCGATAATATATTTGCTATCATCTTTCGGTTTAAATGCAAGAATTGATGCCCAAGAAGCATTGATGACCAACTGACTTTGTTGACCATATCAGGGCCTTCCTGTTTACTCAGTGTGGGAGCTCGTGCAGAACTCTGGCATCGTCTACTCCTGCCTGGGTGTCGGGAGTTAAGCTAGCTGACAGGGCAGAACCACATGTGGAGGACAGTTGTTGATAGTGCCGTCCAGCCTCCACCCTGCTGGATCCTCTGGATTGATCGAGATGTCGGTTGCGTCATTTTCTGCTGCGTAGACAAAATTAGACACTCACACGCACGCGCACTTACACATAGAAAGCCAGATATAGTTGGGCCCTCTTGAATTCATCAGTGAATTTGCTCTACCTGTGACTTTAATCAGTGCCGTGAATAACTGGTGACAGTGCATTTATCAGGCGATGACAGGATTTTTGTTTTTGTTGCACATTTGACTTTGTTGTTTGCCTTACAGTGTTGGGGAAAAGGTGCCATTATTCAAACCACACGTGCTATGACACACTGCTGCACTTAGACACGCACACCAACGTGGACCCACACGACTGCACGCACACACACACACAAAGCCGCTCGTAGAGACACACGCCATGTACATGAACTCCTCAGGAACAGAGAACGTTTCCTTGTCCCTCACCTTCCTGGGAAAGAAAGTAGGACGACAGTGCGCTGTCGCCCCGGCATCGAAACAACGTAAGTTGAGACACACATACTCTCTCACACACACATACACACACACACGCTAATCCTTGTGTATCCATCCTCACTATGGCGACAACATGAGGTCCTTTAACCATGTCACAAGGATGTTTATTCTATGTGATGAAGTCGTACTTCCAGTTGGACATCTGTGTACATTCGTGCATGTCTGCAAGTGTGTGAATGTGTTCGTGTGTGTGTAGAGTATAGGCCTACATGTGTGTGTGTGTGTGTGTGTGTGTGTGTGTGTGTGTGTGTGTGTTTGTGTTCCAGCCTCAGGAAACTTATGGCCTGTCAAAGCCAATCTAATGTTCCCTGTTAGCTGCCACCTCCAACACCTTCTAACCAGATGTACACTTGATATCAACTACCTACTGTGTGTCTGGCAGTCTGGTCACAATATCATTCCGATTCTCCATCTGTATCTCCGCTCTCTGCCTCTCTTTCTTACACTCTGTCTCTTACTCTCTCTATCTCCATTACATTATTTTGTTGTCTCTGTCTGTCTGTCTGTCTGTCTCTCTCTTTCTCTCTCTCTCACTCACTCTCACTCTCACTCTCTCACTCTCTCTCACTCCTGCCTCTTCCACACTTTCGGTTTCTTCCTGTACGTCATTTTATGCCCAGGCGCTTGGGAAAGCACCGCCCTGCCTCCCTGCTCTGAAGACACGGCCGGGTCACTGCGGGGTCGCCCCGCCGCCGTGACCGTCTCCGTGGTGGAGGATTTACCGGGCAGCGTGCCGGACCTCCGAGAGGAGGTCACACGCCAGCGACTGTGCCCGGTCCACAACACGCACTTGGACCAGGACCAGGACCTCCGAGGTCAGATGAACCGACAACGCATACCGTACACATCTCCTCATCACCCTCAACCTTAACTCAGGTGATGCTATCAAGACAGTTTACAGTAGTAAAGACCTAACACTGCCCTAAACCAATAAGGTTCCTACAATAAAAAAGAATTCAAGTTTGGCTAACCCTTAAAATAACAGAGATTATTTGCTGTCATTTCTAAATGACTTTAGACCAGAAGATGAGCAGCACGTAAACACTATTTATCCCTTGAGTGAACTCCCTTCTTGTGATGCGTCCTAATGATTATATATAATCTGTGTCTCCATAACAAGGTGTTTCCCGGAGGAGAGTCGCGACATGACGCGCCTCATTCCACTCACTGACAGAAAGGAATGGAAAATAGATAAGAGAGAGAGAGAGAGAGAGAGAGAGAGAGACGAGTGAAAAGGGAGAATTATTCAGAATGTGTAGCTGAGCCTCGTCTTTTACTGTCTGAACATTGACAAACAGGAACCTAATCCTGCATTTCCATTCATTATTAATTCATTTTTACGTGTTCATGTGAAATGAAACCTAACAGTATGTATCATGTGAGATAAGTTTGATCGGTTTGACTAATCCTTAAATTTAGACGAAAGCTTTCTGTGGACCTGGCTCTTCAGACGATTAGAGTGTAAATTAAGACAATAAATCGTGTTAACCCACTCATAATAAATTCAGAGGCAGCACAATGTAAACCATGCTTTAAAACTGAATAAAAAGAAGATGCTTTCAAAACAAACAAACTGTACTCTATGCTTACTTCAGAAGTCTTTTAGTATCTTTGCAATGCAAAAGATGAAATCTGAACCTTGACTGCTGACATCCATCTAGATTTTAAACATGGTGGGAAATGTTCCCCCAGTTAACCTTCTCATTCGATACAGTCCTTTTGCTCTTTTACAATCCCACTTTGGATATCCTTCGTACGTTGTTCACGTCAGAAGTAACGCCAACGCTTTGTTAGCTCATATCATTGAAGCTGTCCCTCTAACGACCTCCATCGTGAAATGAAAAGCCACTAATACGCGTCCCTGACCGTGACCTTTTGTGATTGAAGCGGTGGTCGAGCCGAAGGCCCAGTGGTCGAGGCGGTGGGAGGCCTTCCGGCGCTGGATCGGACCTGACCGCAAGAAGGACTCAGGTGGGAGGGAGGAGAGAGGTGGAGTGAAGGTGGGAGAGGTGGAGGAGGAGAGAGGGAGAAGCAAGGAGTTTGGGCGGGAGAGAAAGGAAATGGGAGAGGTGGAGGAGGAGAGAGGGTGAAGCAAGGAGTTTGGGCGGGAGAGAAAGGAAATGGGAGAGGTGGAGGAGGAGAGAGGGTGAAGCAAGGAGTTTGGGCCGGAGAGAAAGGAAATGGGAGAGGTGGAGGAGGAGGGAGGGAGAAGCAAGGAGGTGTGGAGGGAGAGAAAGGAGGCGGGAGGGGAGGGGAGAGGAGAAGGGAGAAGAGGGAGGAAGAAGATGAAGGATAACATGAAGGAGGGAAAGACATAAGACGTGAGGGTAAGAGGAACAGAGGGAGCAAAGAAATGAGGAATGGATTGGAGTCAGGATGTTGGAATGTTAGTTTTGGACTGAGGACAATTTGATATTACAGAGAGACCAAGGCAGAGTGTGGTCAAATAGTGATGTTCTTGTGTGTACACAAACATTTAGCAAAGTAGGTCCTCTGGTGGCCTGTTCCAATCTTGCTCCTGGCAGATACTTTTTCGTCCAATGAGAGGTCGAGAAACCAGGAAGCTGAAGGAAGGATGGATTTGAAGATCTACGTCCCCTATGAGTCAGCTGAACTCTGCGTAACACAGGTAGACTGCAGTAGCCTCGATTTAGCTTTGCATAACGCAGGTACTTTAGACTGCGGTAGAGTTCTCTTAGCTTCCCATTGGTGAACTGCAATGAGGTAACTGTTGTACAAATCTTGAAGAGGCGAAAACTGAATGATCCTTTTAGGCTCTACAAATACCTGAAAGATAAACACACTGCATATGTGAACATATTATTTAAACAGGCTTCACGCTAAGTCCCAAGGTTTATAAACATGAAATATGTATTATGTATTCTACAGAACGACAATTGTACATTATCATTTTTTCCAAGCTACAAGCTTCAGTTTGTTTGTGTAGGGTGGATACAAAGACGTCATAATCATCTCATGTTGTTCCCAGCACTCACATGTTGACTGTGACCCTCAAGCTTAGAGAGGTGGCAGAATGCTACTGTGTTTCAACATGTCACACCCCCTTAAATCCTGACATCACCTGACTCTCACCTAACAGAGCAAGGCATTGTAACTGTGTTGGTGCTGCAACATTATCTACTGGCTGTGACTTCTAGTGATGGATGCTTGATGGTCCCTCCCGGCAACAGATTGCAGAGGACATGCAGGCTATGAGGACCAGACATGAGGAGATGGTGCAGGAACTGGAGGAGAATTTCCTCATCGCCTCCAAGGAAAACCAGGTGTGTGTGTGTGAGTGTGTTTGTGCGAGTGTGTCTGTCTCTGTGTGTATGCGTTTCTGTGCATGCTGATGTGTGCGAGTGTGCCTGTCTCTGTGTGTATGCGTTTCTGTGCATGCTGATGTGTGTACTCTTCTCCTGACATCCACGTGTCTCCCCTCAGGAAAGAACAGTCCAGAAGATCAGATCCCACTACCAGAGCAAACTGAATGCTCTGAGACGAATCCTGGATCTCTATCAGGAGAAGGTGGAGAACAAGAATGCCCAGTGGGAGGAGAGAGTCACTGTGAGCAGACCTCCACCTCTCCAGACCTCCAATCTTCCAGATCTCCACCCCTCCACGCTTTCTGCCCCCCTCCCCCACCCATCCACCTCTCCAGACCTCCACCCTTCCAGACCTCCCCTCTCCAGACCTCCACCCTTCTAGACCCCTCCCTCCACCCCTTCAGACCTCCACCTTTCCAGACTTCCCCTTCCACCCCTCCAGACCTCCACCCTTACAGACCCCCACCCCTCCAGACCTCCACCCTTACAGACCCCCACCCCTCCAACCCTCCACTTCTCCAAATTAGTATAAAAACAGACCTCTATCTGACAGACTTGGTTCCTGGGTACTAGATAAGTGTTCTTGGTGTGTGTGTGTGGTTGGCTCCGCCCAGGCCCTGAGGCGAGAGAAGGAGCGGCTGGAGGAGGAGAGTGCAGCCGACAGGAGGAGGACCAAGGACGAGGCTCTCCAGTGGCAGCGAGAGAAGGTCAGACGATGGCCTGGGTCACATCCAGGCCTGTGGAGCCCCCTGCTGGCCAGGCTGCAGCAGGGCAGAGCTGAGGTTGTCACAGTGACCGTGTTGAAGGAGAAGATCTTCAGGTGGTGACAGGGCATTTACCCACACCTCTGGATGAGTGATGGGCTTTTCTTTTCCCCAGAGCAAAATTCTGGAGCTGTTCTCTTCCAAGCTAGACCTACTTCACAGTCACCAGGCATCTAGTGAGTGTGTGTTAGCTTGTCTTTGTGTGTGTGTTTGTGCGTGTATGTTCCAGTGTTTAGGTGTGTGAATGGCATCTGTGTTTTTCTTTTGGGTCAATGTGTGTGCATGTGTGAGGTGAAGCTTAAGTGTGTGTGTGCGTTCCCGTAGTAACGTACCGCCATGGAGTCTGCATACGCCTATATATGTGCAAGTCTGTGTGATTGTGCATCTCGTGTGGTTGACATCTGCCGTGATGCGGATCAGCGCTACAGGAACTCCAAATGGCCAGACAGGAAGTGGGGAAAGTCCAGGAGATGCTGATGTCATCGCAGCAGGATGCAGAGGCGGAGCTCCCCTTTGAGGTCAGTGATCCCTCCGAGAGCTGTCGCCACGATAGCGAGCGGTTGGTTGCCATAGGGATTTTCAGGGTCCTTTGAACCCTTCAACTGTCTTAGTTAACATGAGGTAATCTCTGATCTGGCTTGATTGCGTTTCGGAGAGAGGTTCAAGCCCATTTACATGACATAGCTCAGTGGTTAGAGCATCGGGGCTACATACCAAGAGGTTGTGGGTTCAAAATCATCCCCTGTACGTGATTTGGGATGAAAGCGAAACGAACCCGGCCCCAGTCTGTACCGTCTCTCTCTCACCCCAGGGTCGCAGCAACGCCGACCAACCACTGGAGGGAGCTAAAGTCCTCCTGGAGGAGTTGAAGGAGAGCCTGTCTCAGAGGGAGCGGGAGATCACTGAGCTGTTGGAGTCCGAGCAGAGAGCGCAGCCCCTCCCCCCCTGCACCGCCCTGCTGCGCTCAGTCGTACAGAAGGTCCGACTCCTCTTCCTGCTAAATATACCTTTGACAATGTGTACCTTTACGCTTTTCCAAGAAGACTGACAAGGGTTAGCATTATAGGAACACACGTTCAAACTAAGTCGTGTCGATCTTCTCAACAGAGCACGATATTAAGGACCGTAAAACAGCATCATATTCCTGTCAGTAGCGTGATGTTGTTAACAAACCTGTGATCCTGAGTTCTGGGCTTGTGGTCTCCCCTCTCTGCCTTCGGATGAAAAATATCTGTAAACAAACACAACATTCTTGGTTCCAGGCCCATTATATCTGCGGAGAAGTAATAGAGGCCCGGCTAATGCTGGGCCGCATGGTCCAGGCTAACCACACAGCCCTGATTCAGGCCAGGGAGCAACTAAACCAGACCGAGAAAGACGACTGCAATTCCAGCGATGAGGAGAACCCACACTCAAAACGGTCTGGAACGTTGGACATTTCAACATTCAGACACAGTGCTTGACGTGGCCTTTCTAGAGATGCATTTCTTGAGCTAGCGACGAACCCGGCAAACTCAGGTTCATCAGGTCGCCGGTGTTGATGACCTCACCAGATGACAGTAATGTGACTCTGTGTCTCTGACTGTGATTTAAGTCCACAGCACTGTTCTCTGACTGTGTGCCTGCCTCGGTGCCTCTGACTCTGTCTGTGTCTATATCCCAGACTGGCCCTGCTCCAGGAGACTGTTAGAGAGTGTGAGGTTGTCCAGGTGGCGTTGGATTGCATCCGATCTGGCATCAGCCCTGCTGCCAGTGGTAAACACTCGCCCTAACCCTGCCTGCATGCTCTGAAAAATCTAGGACACTTGTCTGACACTCTAGAGCTGCATTCCCAAACCCTGTTTGCAACCCAATTTGCTGTTAGGCAACCGACTATGAAGCGTAATGTCAATATATCCTAACATTGAGTCAGAGCCATACAAGTGGTAAGGGGGAACATGGGATTCTAACCCAGGCTGGACCAGTCTACCAAAGTTCTGCAGCCTGCCTTTCTGGAGCAATGATGGAACATTCTAGAATAAAGGATTTTGATTAGGCTCTTTGCTGGGGGGGGGGGCTGTGGGGCCTACCCCAGGGTGTGAGCCGCCCGCAGAGCTGGAGGAGGTGCTGGTGGGCGGGGAGGCCAACGGCGTGGAGGGCGGGGGCGGCGTCGGACAGCAGCTCCTCGTGCTGCAGGACCAGGTGAGCTGCTCTCCACCGCCCCCAGGAGGTGTGTGTGAGCGTGTGTGTGTGTCAGCGAGCGTGTGTGTCTGCGAGCGTGTGGGTGTCTGTGAGCATGCGTGTGTGTCTGTGTGCGCGCCAGCGGGTGTGGCCACCACACCCACAGCACCCGTGGCACTGCGACACTGTTGTGCCCCTGCCTGCTGTCGCCAGCTCAAACACCTGAGGGAGGAGAATAAGAAGATCGTGGAGAACTACACCTCAGAGAGGACCATGAGGAAGAAGTACTACAACATGGTGGAGGACATGAAAGGTAGACTGTCCGCCTGTTTGCTGTCTGTTTGTCTGTCTGCCTCGGTTTCTGTAGTTACCGTCTCTCTCGCACGCCCATCCGTACACGCGTCGTGATTGGTTCTGGTCCCAGGCAAAATCCGCGTGTTCTGCCGCATCCGTCCGGCGAGCCATTCCGAAGCGGCCCAGGGGGGGACCGTCGTCGTGCAGCGGCTCGACGACTACTCGGTCACCATGGAGACAGCCCGCGGGCCTCGGGAGTTCCAGTTCGACCGGGTGTTTGGCTCGGAGAGCTCGCAGGAGGACATATTCCAGGACACCAGCAGGTGACACACTCTAATTGGTCAGCAGGCACATTGGAGCATTGTTATTGGTCATCAGGCAAAGTTGAGCAATCAGATTCGTTTTCTGGTACATTCCAAGCTTACTGACTGGTGAACTTGCCATGGATTCTTTATCAGGAAACAGCTAACACTGAATATCAGCACCCTGATATCAGTAAACAAGTGGTGAATCAGTTTTCCTTACAGACTGATTTTCTTCCAGGCTGATCCAGTCGGCCATAGACGGCTACAACGTGTGCATCTTTGCCTTTGGTCAGACGGGGTCAGGGAAGACCTTCACCATGGTGGGAGACAAGGAACAGAGGAACCCTGGAATCATGCCCAGGGCCTTCAGCGCCATATTTGACATCATCCAGGAGAACGCCAGCAAGTTTGATTTCAAGGTGAGCGTGTGAGGAGAGAGAGAAAGGGTAATACATACAGCCTGATCACTTGTGTAGATGTGAGAACACAACTTGTATCCACGTCTTTAATCTTACAGCTACCTCTCCTTTCTGATCTCTCCCTTTTCTCGGGCTTTTCTCTTGATTTTTCCTTGAATCTCTCCCTCGTTCCCCCTCCCCTCCCCTCTACACCTCCCCCCCTCCCCTCCTCTCTACACCTCCCCCCCTTCTCCTCCCCTCTCCGTGCCGCCCAGGTCTCGGCCTCTATGCTGGAGCTGTACAACGACCAGCTCCAGGACCTGCTGGCGAGTGGCCCCGAGGCCCGGGGCCGGCGGCTGGAGATAAGGGAAAGACGTGGCTTCGTGTACTGCCAGGGAGGACCCACGAGAGAGGCCCCTCGCGCAGCGACTCGCTTTGCGGGCATGTTCCAGCAGAGCCTGCCCACCGACGGGCCAAGGTTTCACCACGTATGCCGCCCTCGCACTGCCCCTCTGCGGGCCCAGTGAGATCAGGCCCTCTGGCCGTGACGCGTTAGGAGTGTCTCGTCTCTTTCACGTTTCAGTCAGATAATCGTATGGGCGCTCTTGGTGTCGTTTCCGGAGGGGTGGCACCGCTGTCTATTTAAATTTTCTCTTGAGGAACACATGAGTCCCATTACTGTTTTAATGGGTCTGCAGCTAGGCTGATGTAAAAGGCGATTGGGACTGTCTCCCCTGGGAATGGACTAACATGCAAATCGTTATACGATTGTACAACAATTATCATAATTGCGCCATTTTCTCGTCAGAGGACTGAACCTTGCAGCTGTCCTAGAGATAGTTCAGCGATCGAGAACCTTCCACTTACATAGTGAAATACCGCCTCAGGCAGGTGCCTTTCGGCTGTGGCAGACGACCACTCAAACGTTCCACACCATGCGCTGATGGGGCTCTCAATGTTTTTGGGCGTTGCTAGCCCCCCCTCAGAGCTAGACAGGTGCGCGTGACGTTGAGAGCTAGGTGTTCTTCTTGGCATTCCTCAGGGGTTGCAAAACACGTCGTCGACTAGGACTCCTGTGGTCGATGCGTGGCAATTAGGGTGGGGGGAGTGTGTGCACGACGTGTCATCGCCCTCTCCTCTGATCTCAACACTGGCGAAGCGAGTGGGAGAGAGCGGTGTTAAGCTGCAGTGCAAGCTGAGCTGGTGGCTGCGGGGCAGACGATGCA